>JACXGI010001085.1:0-51096 GCA_016801175.1 Esox masquinongy
CCCCCCCCCCCCCAGACCATGCCTGTCTGGATGACATCAGCCCGTGATGTCATCAAGAGACCACCGAAGGCATGCAGAGTTTAGTGCGTATGATGACATCACTTTGGCAGGGGACAGCACCCGGGCAGGAGGGCTGAAAGCCAGCTGTGTCTAAAAAACCCTTTAGAATCAGCTAGTCTAACACATACCCACAAACACACACACACACACACACACACACACACACACACACACACACACACACACACACCGAGTTCGAGACCGACGCAATTGCCCTAATTCAATCAATCTGATCCAGACGGAGCTTGGCTGTTTTTGGCTTGTTGGTTGTGTTTGCAATAAGACTCCTAGGACAGATTCATGGCTTGTTTTAGCCAGCAGATAAATATTACAGTGACAAACCTAGTCAGTGCAAGAAGCGAAAGGTCATAGTTCCTGTATCTTATTTGTGTGGGAGAGATTACAACAAGTAATCATTGTACCTCTAAGTGGCTGACAGATACAAAATGTATGTATTACAAAGTGAAGAAGGTAATCATCCGTAACCATCCAGTTTAGCTTCCCCCTATTCTTCGAAATCATAACAAAGGAAACTAGAATGCAATTGGAGAGCCATACAGCTGCGCAATCACTATTTGCCTTTTGGGAATTTGATTACATTAACATCATGGATCGAGGGATGGATAGAGTGATGGACGGATGGCCATGTCAAACCTTTCAGAGCACAAGTAAAACTTACTCCTTATGGAGTTGAACTGAATGAACTTTGCAAATTTGCAAAAGCTTAGATTCACAGTAAGGCCTTTGGCAATGAACTGAACTGCGTGAAAATAGCTTTGTTCATCCAAACCAACTGTTTGTGAATTCTTGTCTTAAAGAGACAGCTCGTTGGCCTCCAGTTAAGTGTATACAGTGTTGAGTGGAGACTCCAGGGCTGGAAATCTCCAGTGTGTTACTATACCCTGGACAAATGCCCACAGAGAGGAAGAGGGAGAGAGAGAGAGAGAGAGAGAGAGAGAGAGAGAGAAAGTTGGTAGAGATTGGTAGAGAAAAAGAGAGAGGGATGAGAAAGAGAGAGAGAGTCTTGCCAAAACGTGTAACCTCAAAGCTCATGGCAAGGACTCAACTCTCAATGTTGCATCAACTAGCGAGCTAACCCCCCCCTTCAGTTTCCAAATGAAGTCTGCAGTCTGCATTGCAATAAAAACCTGACAAAAATTCACACAAAATAAACTGTATGATTTTAGAGACAGTGGTCAGGGTTTGATCAGTGAATCAGTCATTGCCAATATGAAGGCAATTGTAACTATGGACCTACTGAGTAATGTCACTGTTAGCTAGTAAAACAAACATGTTCTAACCTTTTTGTTTATAATTAAACTCGTTGATTGTTATATAGCTATAATATACTGAATGTTTTCACTGTAGCAAAACTATGAACTGCAGACCAACATTGATCCCTGGTCTTTGCACAAAGAGCGAACAACTATTTTGTCTTTGAAGGTTCCTGAGATTGGAGTGGTTTGAGTGATTATGTTTATGTTTTGATAGATAATTCCCCATTTTCCATTCGGCATGTGTAATCCTGGGTTTGTTAGTGCTCTGGGACTATTTCCATCCTCCTGGCTGTCAGGCCCATAATGTAGGCTTCCCTATAGATTACCTCCAGATGTTTTACCCTGTTGAAGAACTACAGCTTTTAGTATTTAGTATTTAGTGTGTATGCCATATTCAGCCTACTCTTCCAACCCTTAAATTCCACATAACATGACTTTGAGTACTATAGGTTCAAGCACAACTAAAGTGACCGGTTGGGCCAAAACTACTGGGTCGATTACTTGCCACAAGGCTTGCCTAGACTGCTGAGGTAAGCATTAGTTCAGGGAGCTATACCACATCTTTAGGTATGAGGCATATTTTACAAGCGTGTTTCACAGGCCTGAGAGTATACAAATATTAATTCATAATGCCACTATTTCAACTATGTGGTCCAATACTCCTCATCTAAAACCTCAAACCAGTTATTGCCCACCCTGATAGAGGCCCAACAAAAAAATACAGTGGAAAATACATATACATATACATAAAATACAATACATATACAATATTCAATTCACTACGCTATTGTAAGCCTTCCAATTAAATGTTATTCACCTCATTGTACATCTTTGATTTAACTATGTGAATGCTATTTAAGCAAAAGGGCATGAGGACACAATGCCATGTGGAGCACCTACCCAGCCCTTAACTATGGTGTTTTGTCAATATACCACAAAACCCAAAGCTGACCCAAAACAGGTTACTAATAATTAAAATAAGAACACTAAAAAAAAATGTTTTCTCATTAATCATGTCTGTGTGGCCAAGGTTTGTACGGTGTTCTGAGACACTGCCTCCAGTGCACATGTAATGCTGTAGCATCTGTTCGAATATGAAACAAAAAAATGTCACTTAAAAAAAGCTCAGAAAGAAATCATATAAACGTATGTTATAAACCTTGTTTCAGCTAATTTGGATCCAGGTTTGAAGCCATCTCATTAATAATTAGAGATAAAATTATGATTACACTGTAGATATGCAAGCAAACTATCACTTCATTTCATGAGGATTCTTATATTCAGACTTTAAACTTTAATTTTGCATGTGCAAAGGCACCCATTTCATGGAACCGAAAAACTCTATATCAACAGGGGGGAATCACATTGACCAGAGTCTCATTTTCAAGTGAGCCCTGTTATCACAACCTCCCCAAAAATATAATATACCATAAATACAGACACAATACATTAAAACAATAACTACAATTATCATCATAATGCACATTAAGAAAAACAATTACATTTATCAATGCAAAGTTAAAAAAGTCAGCCTTTCAAACCGTACTAGTGATTTTTTTGTTTCTATAAAGGAAATCTTGAGCAAAACATACAGCACGTAACTTCACGAGCTCAGTTACATGCATTTTGAAAGGCAACTTGTCATCAAGCCAAATATCAAGTTTATATGGAAAAGAACAACTTCAATTTTCATACCATTTGAACTAGCAGTTTCATTATGAATTAGATCTGACTTATGTGACATTCAAAAAAAGCATTTTGTTTGCATTTTGCACAAGCTTAAGATTACAGAGGATCTTCTGCAGAGCCAGGCTTGGTTAACTGTGGAAGTAATGGAGTACAACGCAGTATTATCTGCATACAAATGAATTTTTTACAGCATCATCGATGTAATTTATATAAGGAGTAAACAATGAAGGGCCGATTACCAAATCTTCAGTCACCCATTTGTGTAACTCAAGGAATTCCAATTTGACCCCATCTACCATAATAGCCTGACTTCCATCCTGGAGATAATTACAAAAACATCGGCAAGCAACCGACCCCAGTCTAAGTGATGAAAATGATCCACTATGTTGAAAGCTTTTGAGAAATCAACAAATTGTTATTTAACATCTAAGGCATTTGCAGTATCATTAACGATAAGCACAGTTGCTGTTGTGGGGCTATTACTACATCTGAAACCAGCCTGATTAATATTTAGAAAACCATTTACAGATAGAAATGGGTCGATAGTTATCTAGATCATTACTATCCCCTCCTTTAAGTAATGATAGAACAAGGACAGCCTTGTATACTTTGAGAATCATTGCTGAGATTAATGTTAAATAAAACAAGCAAGTTACTAAACAGGCAATGAAGTCCTGTGCTATCAGGAACTTGGGTAAAATGCATTTGAATTTCTTTCAAATAATTTTTTTATTTAATGCATCAATGATCAACCTTGTCAATAATTAGTGTCTAAATTAGCTTGTTGGGGTAGAGAAATTGACCTAGCACCCTTCAAAAATCTGTTTTCTAGAACTTTCTAGAGCAGGATTCCTACTACACTCAGATAGCGTGTTAATGTAAAAATCAAATTTTGGTTTTCTTAGTTTCACACAGATTTCTCAGTTGCCTGAATGACAGCCATTTCAATCGGTGTATCTAGCTTAAGACCAATGCTTTAGCATCTCTACGCGTAACTTCAGAGAGCTCTGCAGTAAACCGAGGGCTAGACCTATTTTTAATTCTCAATCTTTGGAAAGGAGCATGCTTATCAACAGTGTTATTGAAGACATTTGTGAAAGGCGCCAGAGCCAAGTCTAGACTGGGGATTGATAAATAATCAAAGTCATTAAAGTAGAGGTCATTTAAAAAGGCTCTCTAAGGATTTCTTATGTGGTGGCACAGGAACAGGCCATGTCCCATTATATCACCTCTGTTAAATAGTAATGTGTGACATGACATGTAACAGTTTAATATTTATTGGGATTTATACTTGATCAGTCAGACAACTAAGTTTGAATTCAAACAGTTACCAGATGGTTATGAAAGAAATACCAGGTACCACTCTTTCTTGGTTTCTGTGCTAGTTTTGGTAAATACAGCTCCGGAAAAAATTAAGAGACCACTGCACCTTTTTCTTTCCTTTCCAAAAAAGTCGAAAAGGAAGGTTTTGAGTGAGGAACAGAAGGGTTAAAATTAAGAGACCATTGCAAATTGAATGCTTCTGTTCCTTACTCAAAACTTTCCTTTTCAACTTTTTTGGAAAGGAAAGAAAAAGGTGCAGTGGTCTCAATTTTTTCCGGAGCTGTATACTCTCCTCCTCTTTCCCTTTCTTCCTCTCTCTTTTCCCCTCTCTATCTTTCTCTCTCTACTGTAATATTTGGGTTTAGGGCATTTTAGGCCATGCATATGTTCTTTCCTATCTGTTGGATAAATGCTTTGTTCATTAAGTATTATCTTCAAATAACATACAGTATATTGCCTTGTTTAATATTTTCATCTACAATGTTAAGTAAAGCAATATGAATAACAATACCTTTCTAATAGTCCTTCTTGCCATGACTCATGTTGGTTGGTTGCTGTTCTCCTTTTTCAATAGCAAGGGTAGATAATGAGAAATGGGCTTGTGAATATGTTTTGCATAATCCTATATGGCATACAATAAGTTCAACACTTTTAAATTATCACTCTACTACAAGGCCTGATCAATAAAATAGTTAACATTCTAACTTTTTTTATTTGAAACTAGCTGAATACTTAAAGCTAACAATTCAAATAGTTTTGGACTGGAGTTAGCTTTTAAAGTATGTGTATATGGTAACAATATCCCCTGTGCCCTTCCTATCAGCCCTCTATACACAGTAACCATTAATAACCACCTCAAAGTCCAGGGGTTTTTCATTTAAACCAGGTTTCAGACAAATCAGAATATCAGGGACTGCCTGAAAAGCCCATATTATGATATGATCCATTTTAGGTAAAATGTTGATGTAAACATTATTAACCATTTTCTGCATTTAAAATCATGCAGTGTCAATACAAGCCAGCTCATTTTGAGATTTTAAAACAACTAGAAACTCAATGTTTGGATTATCCCTAATAGGAAAAGAGGACCAAGAAGGAATAGCAATTTTATTTCTCCAGTTAGCATGGCTAGGCCTGTCATCACTCTTAAAAGCAACACGAGGAGCTCTCACAGTAACAAAAGAGTCGTTATACAGTAAAATGACTTACGTGGGTCGGGCTAATATTGTCATTATATGATTTTAATTGACCATCAACATTTCCAGTGTTTGATGACAGCAGCCAAAATCCAACTTTCACAAAGTAGCCCAACCTATTAAAAAACAGGCAGAATTGTTAACAAAAGACATGCCCATATCCTTGGAGAGACACATCAGCAACTGGTGAAGAGACCAAAGATGACTAAAACACCTAGTCCCACAATGACGAGGAGATGGAATTGGGCCTGAGAATATTGTATCTTTGGACAAGCATTATCCAAGAGCTATAAGAAATTTAACATCAGCTTTTGAAAAGACATAATAATATGTACTGCTTACCAAGTTAAAATTAAAAGTATTTGGGTTGTTGCACAAAATGGCTGCATTTGCATTGACATAAAAAATAATATTTGTATTTTGTTATATTTTAAATGTCTTAGTTTTGACATTTCTTAAGACTGAGGTCATTGAATAAAGACTGCCTGTTCTTGATAATCCTAAGCATGCTGATTGAAATTGATCATGGCAGTTTGGCTATGATTCTAATTCCATATGTAAAAATACATGCAACATACATGCAACATGTGTACATGACATTGTCAGGTGACCTGGTCACTGTTGAAGCGCTCAAACAGATAAGTCTAATAATCATCAATCTGGTATCTAACAATTGCCCACCACCCAGGCAGAGAGAAGATACTCAAAATAGCTGTTTTAACATTCCCAGAATGCTCTACTCTCAGAATTAAAGCGAATAAAAGAAAAAAAAACTCCTCAGTGAACAAATGGTTCTTATTAAAGCAATAAAGGCAGAGCTGGAGAAATCCACATTTGATCAATAGGCCCAGGCAGACAGCCAAACCATATCATTAACCTCATATTAATTTTGGCATCGAGCTTTGGCCACATTTTGATCGCTGTGGTCTCTAAAGGAGTGTTTACAAAACAAAACTCTGCTCCAGTCTAGTGGTTTCAGACCATTCCTGTGACGTCCAGATCGTGGCACGTTGGTTTCACGAGAAGATAGATGTGAAGTCACAGTCTAAAAACCACGCTTCAACACCACTGGTTTGGACTACATGTTTTTTATGCAGTCGTGCGATTGGGAAACCATGGGGAAGTCATGCAGTTATCACTGTCCTCACCAGCAGAGGAGAAACTCCAGGTCTTTGTTAAATCATATGGAGAGGTGTTAAATTCAGACTAATCAGGAATCTACCCTGCAACTCGACCTGACCCACACATCTTCATAAACAGTGGATCTTGTATCCCATGAACAGAGACCCCTTGATGAAGCAGTGGATAATGTACCGCATGTACATCCAATCTCCAATCTAACCCCTGATAATGGCTCTTCACCCTAAATGTTTACCTCAATAATGAACGATAATTACATTTACTGAACACATGAATGTTCAAGGCGCTGTGAGACAATGGCCTCCAGAAGGTGTCAGGTTCACTGGGTTCCTTCAATGTGATGTGGATGATGGGACTGGTTCCACTTCATAAGACTCAAAATGAAGGAAAATGTACTGAAGCAGTGTGTGATTATTTGAACGTGTTCAATAAAAAGCACTCATTTTCCGTTGCCAAACATTTCACTATGGCGCGCCTGAATGACCAGGACTCAGAGGGAAGACAGCAGAGGTCGAGTGTCAATCAGATACTCATTAGCATTTGATTAGCAGGCAGGATAGTTTGGCCTCTTCCTACATCCAAACCAGGTGTGCGTATGAGGGAAAGACAAATAGGGAGAATGCTATACTTTTTCTTAGCCTGGATCCTGAATTAATTTTTCAGCTAAAGTCAAAAAGAATGAAGTTTAGCATCCAGGCTAACTGTACATAGAGCCTAGGTTACCCTCTTAGCTTGGCATGTGCCATTTAGACATCAAATACAATAGGAGCTGGCAACATGACAGAAATGCAATATAGTATCAGGCTTTCTTTCTGTGCTTGGGTGTGCAATCTCAGAAGGGCTTGTGGCCTAATCAAAGTCATATTAAATAAAAGCAATTCCTGCTTTTTCAGAAGTTGCATCACATTATTAGAATTCTCTTTAAGCTATGTCAGGAATGTTCCCTCACATTTCTCATGGGTCATTTAGACGATCCACTCCCTATGATTCAACTGAGCACATGATTTCTGGTGACGGTTTATGCTTCATATGAAATTATCCTTTTTTCTTGAGCATCTCAAGGCTATTAACAATTCTGTCAATGTTTTGTGGATAAATGATTTCTATCAATGTTGGTCAACAGAGCTATAGTACATACAATGGCATTGAGGTAGGTATAGATTGTAATAGATTGCAAAGCATGTATTTCACACAAGCATTTCTTTAAGCCATAAATAGGTTAGCTTATAGATGGTGGAAATCATATCACTTAATAGCAAAGTGTTAAACGCATCAAATGTTTGATGTTAATTAGCATTAATAAAAACCATTCAGCCACTGAATTGAACAAGATTCTTTTATCTCTGTTGACTTTCACTGAACCATCTATGCGTTAACAAGAAACCTCATAAATCCCAAATATAAGTGACTTTCTCTTCATCACAGAGAAGCCATGCTAATGATCAAATTACATTTAAGCTGACTTGAAGTCAATTCAAGAAACTCATGCCAGGCTGGTAATAAACAGTGACAAACAGAATCAAAGTTAGTTAGATCCCACTTTTGTCATGAAAACTGGAGCTCATTCTTTACTGTCGCGTTTATCACATCTCTGACGTCAACAATGTGCTGTAGCAAACCATTAAGAAGAATGTTGGCAACTGAGATCTGGCTACAATTAAAACCCAGAAGGCTGAAGTGGGAAATAAAGAGAGAAAGGGGGGGCTGATTGGTTTTCATCCATCTATGTATTCGGTTTGTCTGCAGCTCTATGACAAAAAAAATTAATAGATATTTAAATTACATTCAAAAGTGGATTTTCTTTTTAAAAAGTGGTCTACAGTAAAGTAATTTGCAGTAAAGTAGACTTGAAGTCAAATGCCTAAGAATGCATTTATGCTCATAAGTTCTGACCTGGTTGCAATGAAGTTGTTTCCCCACACAGACAATGACAAGTCCATGACAGTCAAATGGTTGTTTTCAGTGTTTTGTTTTAACCATATATTTTTTGGCGGACAAGCTGCACTGAACAATGTCTTCATAATGCTTGCATTGCCTCTTACAAACATGTTTTGGCAATGCCAGAATAATTTAATTTACTTCCCATAGAGAGATTCTGGTACTTCATAGATCAATGAGCTTTGTCACAATAAAATACCCCATACAGTATAATTGGATATGATGAGAATGGATCTTTAAAACAGCTGTATTCCACATCAAGCTTGTTTATAAATCCTCTCACTGTCGCCAGGGCATATAGCTACATACGTTTACACTGCATGCACCATATTTATGCTAAGATCAACAATGCAGTGTTTTCAGTTGTTGCCATAGCATTATCCAAAACGACACAACGCTATAAGGGACGCACCAATATTCCCTCCATTACTGTGTGTGTGTGTGTGTGTCCGTGTGTGTGTGGATGCCCGCGCACACCAAACCTCTTTCTTGTAACATAAAGCATCAGAGTCTCTTTCTCGTAACATAAAGCATCAGAAAGGCGCATGTGTAGCTTGCAGTGAGGGAAAAAAGTATTTGATCCCCTGCTGATTTTGTACGTTTGCCCACTGACAAAGAAATGATCAGTCTATAATTTTAATGGTAGGTTTATTTGAACAGTGAGTGACAGAATAACAACAAAAAAATGAATAAAAATGCATGTCAAAAATGTTATAAATTGATTTGCATTTTAATGAGTGAAATAAGTATTCGACCCCACTGCAAAACATGACTTAGTACTTGGTGGCAAAACCCTTGTTGGCAATCACAGAGGTCAGACGTTTCTTGTAGTTGGCCACCAGGTTTGAACACATCTCAGGAGGGATTTTGTCCCACTCCTCTTTGCAGATCTTCTCCAAGTCATTAAGGTTTCAAGGCTGATGTTTGGCAGCTCGAACCTTCAGCTCCCTCCACAGATTTTCTATGGGATTAAGGTCTGGAGACTGGCTAGGCCACTCCAGGACCTTAATGTGCTTCTTGAGCCACTCCTTTGTTGCCTTGGCCAGGTGTTTTGGGTCATTGTCATGCTGGAATACCCATCCATGACCCATTTTAAATGCACTGGCTGAGGGAAGGAGGTTCTTACCCAAGATTTGACGTTACATGGCCCCGTCCATCTTCCCTTTGATGCAGTGAAGTTGTCCTGTCTCCTTTGCAGAAAAACACCCCCAAATGTTTCCACCTCCATGTTTGACGGTGGGGATGGTGTTCTTGGGGTCATAGGCAGCATTCCTCCTCCTCCAAACACGGCGAGTTGAGTTGATGCCAAAGAGCTCGATTTTGGTCTCATCTGACCACAACACTTTCACCCAGTTCTCCTCTGAATCATTCAGATGTTCATTGGCAAACTTCAAACGGGCCTGTACATGTGCTTTCTTGAGCAGGGGGAACTTGCGGGCGCTGCACGGCGTAGTGTGTTACCAATTGTTGTGTGTTACGTAGTGTGTTACCAATTGTTGTGTGTTACGCCGCTGCACGGCGTAGTGTGTTACCAATAGTCCTTCACGGCGTAGTGTGTTACCAATTGTTTTCTTGGTGACTATGGTCCCAGCTGCCTTGAGATCATTGACAAGATCCTCCCGTGTAGTTCTGGGCTGATTCCTCACCGTTCTCATGATCATTGCAACTCCACGAGGTGAGATCTTGCATGGAGCCCCAGACCGAGGGAGATTGACAGTTCTTTTGTGTTTCTTTCATTTGCAAATAATCAACTATAGTCACCTTCTCACCAAGGTGCTTGGCGATGGTCTTGTAGCCCATTCCAGCCTTGTGTAGGTCTACAATCTTGTCCCTGACATCCTTGGACAGCTCTTTGGTCATGGCCATGGTGGAGAGTTTGGAATCTGATTGATTGATTGCTTCTGTGGACAGGTGTCTTTTATACAGGTAACAAGCTGAGATTAGGAGCACCCCCTTTAAGAGTGTGCTCCTAATCTCAGCTCGTTACCTGTATGAAAGACACCTGGGAGCCAGACATCTTTCTGATTGAGAGGGGATCAAATACTTATTTCACTCATTAAAATGCAAATCAATTTATAACATTTTTGACATGCGTTTTTCTGGATTTTTTTGTTGTTATTCTGTCTCTCACTGTTCAAATAAACCTACCATTAAAATTATAGACGGATCATTTCTTTGTCAGTGGGCAAACGTACAAAATCAGCAGGGGATCAAATACTTCTTTCCCTTCACTGTAAGTGATAAAATCTGTTCAAGGTAGTTCAATTAGCCCTGCTACCGAAATTGAGACCTGCTTATAAATCCAGGCTCTGCAAAGTTGAATCTGAAAACTGAAATTCAACACTACTGTTGTTTGCTCCTTGGGGTTTTAAGGCTGGGTGTTTTGTAAAAGCACTTTGTGACAACTGTTGATGTAAAAAGGGCTTTATAAATAAATTTGATTGATTGATTTGATTGAATCTGCAAAGTCGAGTAAAATGCTTGAGGCTTGGCATTCATGATCCATGAGCCATAAAAGGATTAATTCCAACAGAAAAACAAAGATGTGTTTTCTACTCAGGTTCTGTAAGTCCAGAATGAATTGTCAGTCCATATGAAATGAACAACAGGACTGTGCAAAAGTCTCAGGTAACTGAAATTTGAACTAAAGCCATTTATTTGAGAAGTTTATTTGTAAAATCTGTAAAGTATGCAAAACATACTGCCCTGATGCAACCATAAATATATATACATATTGAGAGTGGAACTGAAGTGATTTATTTCAGTAATGTTTATTTGTAATATACATATACACCATAATCACTACCGAAATAAATCACTTCAGTTTCACTCTCAGGTGCCTAAGACTTTTGCATAGTTCTGTATATACACTGACTTATTCACTCTTCACATGTGCACTTTACATTTTATAAAAAAAGAAAAACTGTAGCACATGATGTTGTAGAGATAATTTCAAACACTCAAATGAAAAAAAGTGTAATTTCACTGTAACTGATATCTCTAACCTTTTTGAGAGTGGATGAAATGACTGCAAGAGAGAAAGAAGTGGAAGAGAGCAAGGGGGATGAGGAGAGGGAGGAGAAAGCACTCAAGGCACATCAACTCATAAACGTCAACAACTTTTTTTCCCTCCATTTCTCACTTTAAAGTGATCGTTGGCTAATAAATACCATCCGATTTACAGATGTTGATGCAGTTGAAAACATCGGCTGTATTGGAACACATCATTGATCAGTTTCTTTTGAAAGTATTGACAGTTTCCTTTAGTGAGTTTTTTTGCTTTCACTTACAAGTTTTGTTTTGTTTTGACAGCATTGCCACGCAACCCAAAAACGAACTGGTGTATAAATAAAAAAGGATGAAATGGTTGGGCCCTGAAACAAAAAGCTCATTAGTTGTGTAAACACAAATTTGAACTTTGATGATGAGAACGACCCACCATAACATAAAACCATTATAAAAGACGTTTAAGCTACAAGGCAGAGAAAAATAATTACTAATTTTGATAGCCTCGTAACCAAATGCAATATACATCACGTTAAAAATCAATGAACATATCTATAAATTGCCTATATATCACAACCGAATAACTCGGGATGGGGTTTCATAGAATGATAAATGATGTGAATACACAATGTTTATACACCCAATAGGACCGTGAAAGTATCCGTAAAAGCAAATGAGAGCTGATCTAAGACCCCTGACGCAGTAGCAATCAATAAACCAAACTTATGTTATGTAGATTGATTTATTTTATTAGTGTCATAACCTCTTTTTTATGCTCGATATAGGCTTTCAAGACACCATATTTGAAGTATCCAAATACAAATATCAAATGTATTAATGCACACAGATAATAAATCAAATTTGTATCAATCAAATGTTTCATAATGTTTTTTATATCAGCGGTGGTCAAAAAGCTGTTATGCAGATAGCCTGAAATCCTAAAGAGAAAAAAAAAAGAAAAAAAAAAGAAATTAATGCATAGTGGCTAGGAAAAATGTCCTAATATTGTCAGCCTGTTGAAAACTATAAGAGCAAGTGACCTTTTTAGGCCACATCCATAAATTTGAATGTTCAGATAACCAGCTTGTTATTAATAAATACAGATGGATTGTGTCCCGAGTTTTGGGGCAGAATCTAGACCAGACGCACGACCAGGTTGACAAGGACAGGGATGACTAGATAGGCAGTACATAAATATTTAATTAACATATACTGTATTTACATACACATGCTTGCATGTGTCTTCAAATGAAAACAATGTAAACAATACAATTCAGTTATTCAGCTTAGCTTGTCTTGCCTTCCAATCATTGGAAATGTATCTGTTTTACTCTGTAATAGTTCTGGTAAGTCTTTTGGCAAATCACACATTCTGAGACAAAACTAATGTGGCTGGCAAAATGTCTTCCAACATTCCCAGATTCATGTAATTAAGGTGATGAAATATAGAAGACGCATAATGACATTACAATAATTATTGTAATACGAGGGACAAAAGTATTTATCGCACTTAAATTGAGAACATTCCCAAATCCTAATAAGATCCAATTATGCTCACATGATCCACTCCATCAAAATGGTAGATGATATTATTAATGTGGACATGTTAACTGGTAAATGGCCAACGTCACCATTAACATGAACATTTAGAATATGAGCCAATAAGAAATATAGGTGTTGATAGATTGTGAATTGTTTAGCTGTCAACATGCCATACTTTCTGGATTTTACTCTGTGCAAGGTATTTAACAGTGTCATGAATAGGACATTTGACAACTCAAATCTGATGAAATGCTCTAGTCATGACAGAAGTAACGGTTTGCATTATCACTGAACTTTGCTTAACATCCACTGTCAAATTAAGTGTTATTATGTTTATGATCACAACCCGTGTTCTTGATTAAAGAGCTGGTTGCCAGCTTTGTTAGTCTTTTGTGTTCACTGCTCCTTTATATTAAACACAGCAATGGTAAATCATAATAAATCATAGCTTTGTCTTTGTGCATTACAAAACACAGGCGGGAATACACACAAGGGAAAACACATCAGTGCTTCATATCCACAGAAGATGCTACTTGCTTCCTTATTATCCTTCTCATTCTTCATGTCTCAACATTTAGTACTGTGCTATGTGTTTCATTCATTTGCATCTTGGACTTGTGCTACGTATTATTCTCCCTTAATGTCATAATTTGTGTCAAACAGGGATGACGCAACGTGATAAAAAAACACCATCCTGAGATACTGTTGCTAATATAAAAACGTTCTAAATAATAATTCTTTAATAGATTGCAGAATGGGTGGATGAGTGTCACATGGTGGACATTTTTCTTAATGAAGTACCCTCCGTGATGGAATCCTTGGCAAAGCTGAGCAAAATGTCCATGAAAAAATGTAATTGTTGTTTATCAACTTGATCTTATTTAAATATAATTGTTATCATGTGTGAGTTAAATGTTGCCAATGGGGCAATACGAAAGGTACCACAGTCACGTGTGTTGTGAAACAGAGGGCCGAAAGTTTGCGCACTATGTGGGGCCAGGCTTACTGTCAGTGGAATAAGCTGAACTGTTACCAACAGCACGTTTGATGTTGGTTTCACTGGTGCTGTGACCCAGATGGTAACAGCTGTCCAATCAGTTTGATGCTTATTTTAATAAATTAATTGGAAAATTGCGTTTTAGCAAATACCATGCTATTTTTCAAAGACCAAGTTAACCGCTAACTTTCTGCTTGCACACAATAAAGGGTAAGCAACTTGTACTGCCCTGACTCAGATGACTGTTGTCTGGTTACACAACATGGATAATACAATGATAATTGGAGATGTAATGTTAGATTTTAGTGCCACAATTGATCATAATTTGTTACTGAACAAAATACATTAGTTATGGGCTCACAGGTGCATCTCAAAAAAACTGAATATCGTGGAAAAGTTATTTTTCCATAATTAAAATCAAAAAGTGACACCTTCATATATTCTAGATTCATTACACATAAGTGAACACATTTCAAGACTTTTTTGTTTCAATCTTGATGATTACAGCTTACAGCTCATGGAAATCAAAAATCCAGTATCTCAAAATATTACAATAAACCAGAAAAGGAACCAGGCAAGCCTAGTTCAGCCGGCCCACAATTAAAAGTGGTGCCCTCACTGGATTTGAACTCACGTGAGTGGTTGTGTCTTTAACTACTACCACGATGCTACACATTTGCTGAGTGTCGGTATAGCAACTCGACATTAGATCATTTTGTCACGCATTAACATCGCGCCAAGTTTGAATATTTCGCTAGACACCATTAAGCATTGTGTTAAACTGACTACTGTTTTTATTAAGATTACCTCCACCAAATAGCATCTATGAAATGTATGGCTTTTGCCACTGGCCGTTTTAACAGCTTATTAGCCAATAATAGGCTTACTAGTATCTAACTTACTACTTGGAATAGTCATAAGATTTGAGCAATTGCTAGCGAGACTGAAGATGAACTTAACACAGCCAAAGCTATTTCATTGCACGGCACAAAAACATTTGTTTTTCTTTCATTCGTGAATGACACTGATACAATAACTATCAATATAGGTGACGATAACTGACTTTTTCGTCAAGTGAAAAGATGAGAGAATCGTGGAAACCCCTACTCTTTTACTGCCCAAGGGGTTTTTATCTAGCCTAAATTACCCCAAAAATCATGCACAGATGCATACTTCGAAAATCCACCAGAAATATTTGCAATATAAACAGTTTTATTTTAGGCTTACTATAATGTAGCTACTGAAGGTTGTAGCGAGCAAAGCTTTTGACAATCCGGACCCAAAAAGCATGCACAGATGTGTCCTTCGAAAATCCACCAGAAATAGTGGCAATATAACCATGAACAGTTTTATTTAGGTTTAATATAACGCAGCTACTGAAGGTTGTAGCCAGCAAAGTTTTTATCTATCCAACAACAATTGGATAGATAAACAATTCCTAATGCATAATTTGCTTTGACTGTAACGAGATTCAAACGCAGGACCTACTAGTTGCTGGTCCACGTCTCTAACCACTACGCTGTTTAACAAGGGGCAGTTTGTCAGTCAGTCACTCAGTCAGTAAGAGACATTTGCTCTTCTTGGCCGGGTCCGCTTACATAGTCCGGCAATAATTCATAATACAGACAAGTCGACCTGAGAAGAGCTCTAATCAGCTAATTAACTCAAAACATCTGCAAAGGTTTCCTAAGTATGTTCATTCATGCACTCAATACTTGGTCGCACTCAATACTTTTGCACGAATTACTGCATCAATGCAGCATGGAATGGAGGCTATCAGCCTGTGGCACTGCTGAGGTGTTATGGTAGCCCAGGTTGCTTTGATAGTGGCCTTCAGCTTGTCTGTGTTGTTGGGTCTGGTGTATCTCATTTTCATCTTGACAAGATTCAGGTCAGGCGAGTTGGCTTGCCAATCAAGCACAGTAAAACCATGGGCAGCAAACCAGTTACCAGTCGTTTTGGCACTGTGGGCATTTGCCGAGTCCTGCTGGAAAAGGAAATCAGCATCTCCGTAAAGCTTGTCAGCAGATGGAAGCATGAAGTGCTCTAATATCTCCTGGTAGATGTCTGCATTGACTCTGAACTTGATAAAACACAGTGGATGACATGGCACCCCAAATCATCACTGACTGTGGAAACTTCACACTGGACTTCAAGCAACTTAGATTCTGTCCCTCTCCACTCTTCCGGTTCTGTGAAAAGTAGGTGTCGGAACAAACTGAGGAAAATCTGAGAGGTGCTGGATCTTGTTTAGGCAGGATCCGGCTCAAATTTACCACTGCATCACACCAGGAATGCTACAGTTGTAGCCCATTTCCTGGACACGTCTTTGCGTGGTGGCTCTTGATGCTCCAGCCTCAGTCCACTCCATGTGAAGCTCCCCCAAGTTCTTGAAATGTCTTTGCTTGACAATCCTCTCAAGGCTGCGGTCATCCCTGCTTGTGCACCTTTTCCTACCAGACTTTTCCCTTCCAGTCAACTTTCCATGAATATGCTTTGATACAACACTCTGCGAACAGCCATCCCTTTCAGCAATGACCTTCTGTGGCTTACCCTCCTCGTGGAGGGTGTCACTGAGTGTCTTCTGGACAACTGTCAAGTCAGCAGTCTTCCCCATGACTGTGGTTGTGTGTACTGTAGGCTCAGGGAGTTTATTACCTGATTAAACCTCTTCTCAGATCGACATTTCTGTACTGTAAATCTTTATTCTAATTTTTTGAAATACTGGATTTTTTATTTCCATGAGCTGTGAGCCATAATCATCAAGACTGAAACAAAAAAGGCTTGAAATGTTTCACTTTATGTGTAATGAATCTAGAATATATGAAGGTGTCACTTTCTGATTTGAATTATGGAAACAATTTACTTTTCCACAATATTCTAATATTTTGAGATGCACCTGTAGAGCTCAGTTTAAAAAGGCAAAGTATAAAAAATAAAAAGGGTCCTTTTTTGTTTTATCTCAAAAGAGTATCTACTGTATCTGAGCAAGGACGGATCTACATTCCACGAGGCCCCTGGGCACGAGTGTCTTTGGAGGCCCCCTCACTCCCGAATTCACACAATGTTCACAGACACTACGCCCCCCCATGTAAAACCTTGTCCTCTTAGATTTTCACGCTGATTATGGTAAAATGTTGAAATTAGTGGGACATTTTTTCCTTAATACTGCCTCTCTTGCTTCCTTCTCTTTTTTGCATTTCTTTTTGAAGAACCATTGCTTCAGCATTTTTGATCAATAGTCCACAAAAAAATTACAACAATATAAATCACTTATTTGATCGATGCCAAGCTAGGTTAGATGAAACTGACAGTTTCAGTGGTTCACTCTCACAATATCCAAACAGCAACTTTTATTTGATTGGACAAAATTTACCTATATAATGCTTTAATTGATTTAACAACAAAAACATTTTTTTAACAGTGACCTACAGTTTTCTTCCAGCATCATTTCTGCACAGTTTTCCTGGTGTTAGGAAAGGTACTGATTATTTCAAATCATAATAATTGGAAGCATTTTTATAGCCTAAATGTTGTGAAAATGATATAACATGCTTTTATAACAAGTTAATATCAGTCAAAAAGGTAAAACATAACAAATGTTTACATTTACATTAAATAATTTACATTAAATAATTTAGTTAATGCTTTGTTTTATCCAGAGCGACTTACAAAAGAGGCTGAGAACAATCATAGCATATAACTACTACAACTACATCTACATCAGCCATAACATTATGACCACCTGCCTAATATTGTGTAGGTCCCCTTTTGCCGCCAAAACAGCCCTGACCCGTTTAGGCATGGACTCCATTATACCTCTGAAGGTGTGCTGTGATATCTGGCACCAAGACGTTAGCAGCAGATCCTTTAAGTCCTGTAAGTTGCGAGGTGGGGCCTCCATGGATCGGACCTGTTTGTCCAGCACATCCCACAGATGCTCGATTGGATTGAGATCTAGGGAATTTGGAGGCCAAGTCAACACCTTGAACTCGTTGTTGTGTTCCTCAAACCATTCCTGAACCATTTTTGCTTTGTGGCAGGGCGCTTTATCCTGCATAAAGAGGCCAATGCCATCCGGGAATACCGTTGCCATGAAAGGGTGCATATGGTCTGCAACAATGCTCAGGTAGGTGGTATGTGTCAAAGTAACATCCACATGAATGGCAGGACCCAAGATTTCCCAGCAGAACATGGCCCAAAGCATCACACTGCCTCCGCCGGCTTGCCGTCAGGGGGCACTTGAAGGTCTGAAGTTTCCCCATATTCAAGGGCTAGTGGTCTATTTCTACATTTTGCATTCACAGTAGATTGTCGCAAGGGCCACAGACCACAGTAGATTGTCGCAGGGGCCACTGACCATTAGGGGCCTCTGAGTGCCTTGTAGCCCGAGGCCCCTAATGGTCAGAGGCCCAGGCCCCATTTGCCCTAGCCATGATATGGCCCTGTACCTGGGCTGGATAAAACAGAAATACTTGGGAATTGTATTTGATTCAGAATTAGTGAATCCAAAACTCTGCATGTAAGAATCTGAATACATTGGCCACATGGATTCTGTTCTATTCCTCCCTGAGACCGTGCTCACTTGGACTGCCTTGCCATCAAAGTCTAGTTCAAACCTGGATAAACTCTATATACAATATCTGCACATACACTACCGTTCAAAAGTTTGGGGTCACTTAGAAATGTTGTTGTTGCTCATTAAAATGACATCAAATTGATCAGAAACATGGTGTGGACATTGTTGATGTTGTAAATGACTATTGTAGCTAGAAACGGCTGAGTTTTAATGGAATATTTACATTGGCGTACAGAGGCCTATTATCAGCAACCAACAGTCCTGTGTGCCAATGGCACATTTTGTTTGCTAAGATAATCATTTTAAGGCTAACAGATTAGAAAACCCTTCTGCAATTATGTTAGCACAGCTGAAAACTCTTATCCTGATTAAAGAAGCAATAAAACTGGCCTTTTTTAGACTAGTTGAGCATCTGGAGCATCAGCAATTGTGGGTTTGATTACAGGCTCTGAAACCCATCGGTCTATACTTGTTCTGAGAAATTAAGGGTATTCCATGTGAGAAATTGCCAAGAAACTGAACATCTCGTACAACGCTCAAAGAACAGCGCAAACTGGCTCTAACCAGAACAGAAAGAGGAATGAGAGGCCCAGGCGCACAACTGAGCAAGAGGACAAATACATTAGTGTCCAGTTTGAGAAACAGACACCTTAGAGGTTCTTGACTAGCAGCTTCATTAAATAGTACCTGAAATAACACCAGTCTTAACGTCATCAGTGAAGAGACGATTATGGGATGCTGGCATCTAGGCAGAATTGGAAAAAAAAATCCATACTATATCTCAGACTGTCCAACAATAAGAAAAGATTACGATGGGCAAAAGAACACAGACACTACACAGAGGAAGATTGGAAAAAGGTGTTGGACAGACAAATCGACAGACAGATGAAGTTTGAGGTGTAGGCATGGTGGAGGCAATGTGATGATTCTTTGACGAAAGCAAAGTTTGAAGGACAGTTATTATTTCAATTATCATTAGCTATTTTGCTATATTTCCTATTCAATCTCATTTCATATATGTTTTCATAGAAAACAAGGACATTTCTAAATGACCCCAAACTTTTGAATGGTAGTGTACAGTAACAGTACAACATCAGCAACAATCAATCATATTAACCTTGTGAAATGAAATCTCATTCACTTATTCCACATATCTAACCCATAGTAACAACCTTCATACTCTCACTCTAACCACAAAATGGCAATTGCAGAAAAATTACTACACAGGACTACAAACCATGCTATGTGCATTCATTAAACTATTCTAGCATTGGGTTTATTCTAGCAAACTTATTTTTAATTTCCACATGCAATTAAAATAAATACTCGTAAATACTTGTACAACTCAGATTGGTTTTACTAACAGTATTAGATTGGAATTCTTAATATTCACATGGTAACATGCTTACTCATCATAGCTAGCAAGACGCCAACTAAAGAACATACCTGTACACAAAAACACTTCTTTCAGTACAATCATTAACCGAGCCAGAGCTCTTGCCAAGAAACAGCGGTTTAATTAATTTCACCATCGCACTACAATGGCACAAAGAGTGCGTTTCCCTGGACTTGATGTGAAATGCAATCAATGAAGAAAAACATTTAGTGACAGTATAATATCAACACTCTAACACTAAAAGCATTGTTATTTTTTTATGTTATATTACACCAGAATTTAAGAGAACTTCTCAGTTAAACTCTTTGTGAAAGTGTACCAAGCATGGTTTTTACACATAATAAACATACTGGGAAAAACATTTATGTACTTATTTATGTAAGCATAATCCTGTATGCATAATGACATATTTTGTTTTATACAGTTAGGTCCGGAAATAATTGGACACTGACACAACTTTTGTTGTTTTGACTGTTTACAAAAGTATCTTCGAGTTACAGTTAAATAGTGAATATAGGCTTAAAGTGCAGTCTCTCAGCATTAATTTGAGGGTATTCACATCCAAATTGGAAGAAGGGTTTAGGAATTGCAGCTCTTTAATATGTAGCCCCCTCTTTTTCAAGGGACCAAAAGTAATTCGACAACTGACTCAAAAGCTGTTTCATGGACAGGTGTGGGCTATTCCTTCGTTATTTCTTCATCATCAATTAAGCAGGTAAAAGGTCTGGAGTTGATTTCAGGTGTGGCATTTGCATTTGGAAGCTGTTGCTGTGAACCCACAACATGCAGTCAATGGAGCTCTTAATGTAAGTGAAACAGGCCATCCTTAGGCTGCAAAAACAAATAAAATCCATAAGAGAAATAGTAGGAACATTAGGAGTGGCCAAGTCAACAGTTTGGTATATTCTGAGAAAAAAGAACACACTGGAGAGCTCTGCAACACAAAAAGGTCTGGACGTCAACGGAAGACAACAGTGGTGGATGATCGTAGGATCCTTACCATGGTAAAGAAAAACCCCTCCACAACATCCAGCCAAGTGAAGAACACTCTTCAGGAAGTAGGCATATCATTATCCAAGTCTACCATAAAGAGAAGACTTCACGAGAGCAAATACAGAGGGTACACCACAAGGTGCAGGCTATTCTTAAGCCTCATGAAAAGAAAGGCCAGATTAGACTTTGCCAAAAAACAGTGAAGTTGATTGGACGGTGCTTCACTTTACAGATGGACAAGTCCCAAAACATACTGTGAAAGCAACCCAGGAGTTTTTTAAGGCAAGAAGTGGAATATTCTGCAGTGGCCGTGTCAATCACCTGATTTCAACCCGATCAAGCATGCATTTCACTTGCTGAAGACAAAACTTAGGGCAGAAAGACCCACGAACAAACAACAACTGAAGACGGCTGCAGTAAAGGCCTGGCAAAGCATCACAAAGAAGGAAACCCAGCATTTGGTGATGTTCATGCATTCCAGACTTCAAGCAGTCAATGCCTGCGAAGGATTCTCAACAAAGTATTAAAAATGAACATTTTATTTATGATTGTGTTAATTTGTCCAATTACATTTGAGCCCTTGAGATAAGGGGACTGTGTATGAAAATGTTTGCAATTCCTAAACATTTCATACAATATTTTTGTTCAACCCCTTGTATTAAAGCTGAAAGTCTGCACTTCAATTGCATCTCGGTTGTTGAATTTAAAATCCATTTTGGTGGCATACAGAGCCAAAATTATGAAAATTGTGTTTATGTATATAATAATTAAAAAACATCTGAGGAACAACTGAGAATTTATGAAAATTATGAAAAATGTATATAATAATAATAACAATTATATATTGTTAATTGAATGTAACATAATGAATATTATGTTGTCTTTTCCATAAGTGTTCAATACTGTGCCATGGGTAGCATGTTTTATGTAGACCCCAGAAAGAGTAGCTGCTGCATGTGTACAGATAATGGGATCCTAATAAACAAAACTAAACCAACTAAATCAACAAAACCAACCAAATCACCCAATTTATATACATTTTTTCTTTATAAGTTCATCTGAGTCATAATGAACTCTTAAGTGGTTACCCCTGACTTGCTCTTTGAATGGGGTATACATATATGGTGACTCAAGTCAAACTTCTTTATTCACCTATTAACATGAGGAAGGTCAGAGAACACACAAATGAAATGAGAAAAAATGACAAAAGCTTTTTGACCTTCATAAATGAGGCAATAGCTATAATAAAAAGTTATCTGCTAAACTTGTAATTAACCTGTCTGGAAGAGGACCCAAGTGTATGTTGTCCCCACCCACACATTAGGAGAATGGTTTCAAGAGGCAAAAATAAACAATATCCAAGAGCCACATCTGAGGATTTCAGATGTTGATTGAATCTTCTGGTTACGAAGACTCCAAAACTACAGTTAGACACCACCTTCTTGCCAAGCAGCTGTTTCAATGTCCTGCCAGAAGAAAGCATCTACTCCCATCAAGACATGTCAGAACTTGAAATTTCCTAGATGTCATTGGAACTTGTGCTGGTATCTTAGGAATGGGAGGGTGAATGTAACAAACAGGTTTTTGAAAAAAAATATTTAATTTCTAAGGCTATGTCACCAAAGATGCACCTTATACTTTCTACAACCATTTCTGTGTTGATTTTGATGTATGTTTGCGGTCACAGTCCTGTAGAATGGTCCATCTTAATCTCCTGTTAATTAACAAGAGCCCCTGGACCACAAGTAGCAAAACAGACCCAGAACATCAAAGACCCACCACCACATCAGGTGCTTCTTTTTGTATGCAGTTGCCTTTTGTTGCCCAATAGGCTGTTGTTGTGCATGGCCAAAAAATTACATTTTGTCACATCTGGCTCAGTAAGGGCTTATTTCATGCAACCCTTCCAAAGAGCTTGTTGAAATGGAGGTGGCATTGATTTTGAGATTTGATTACTCAAAGATTCCACTTGACTGTGTATTTCTGAAACAGTGATCCTTGAATTTGATGGACAATAAAGGGATTTTACATGCATGCAACCTGATATTTGTACCCCAAGGAAACTTGAAGAGGTGATACAGTTTATGGAGACTGAGACCAAATAAAATGCATAGAATTTCATAAGAGATGGAGCTTGGTTTTGTTTTAAATATTTCTTAAGAGGTGCCAATAATTTTTAAAGCTATGTTTTGCAGAAAAAAATAACAATACATAATAAAATGTTTTGTTTTTGAGAATTGTTGTGTAAAAATGAATATATACGACTTCCCCTTATATTCGATAAAAAATGATGACACTTTGTTTGTGTTGTTTTATTTTTAATTATTTTTGCTCAATTTCATGGAGGGTGCCAATGCTTATTGAGTTGACTGTATGTGGTGCGGTCTTGCTTAGAAACCACTGTAGCTTGCTTAGTTACATCCTGATTTTGCAAAGGCTAACAAAATATCTACAGGTCAATTTTTGGGCAAGACGGAATGGGTTTCCAAGAAAAACAGGCACTTTGGCTGGAGATAGTCAATAGATACTCGACCAAAAAGAATAGCGTTATGGAAAGTTGATGCACTGAGAAGAATGCACTGTGTATAATACACAAATAAGATCAGCCCATGAAGTAGAATAATGGATTAATTGAATTCAGGAAATCAGACTCAGATGAATTAAGATGAGGAAATTATATTAGCTCCCACCAAGCAACAGCTGAGAAAAATGTCAGTTTCACATTTTGGGCTCCAAGTGTTTTTCAGAATGAAATATTCAAAAGCTTTTGAAACATTTCCCCCAATTAAATAATAAAAAAGTGGTTATAAATATGATTAGAATCCATTTAAAACATGGAGAGGGTCTCTTACATCGAAAGTATGGTATGAGTATTAACAACACCATAATGATTTGACTGTCGTAGCCACACTGCAAATCAGCCATTCTGAGAATTCCTAATCTCAGAAAACAGAAAGAAATCTCATGGACGCTGACAGATCTGACACAGGAGACAAGAAAACCCCCAGAGCACTGACCTCACGCCTAAACTAAAGCAGTTTGTCAGGGGGATAACTTGATAATTTGGTAAAACTCTAACAATGTTCAAAACGTAAAACCAGTAACCATCTTTTACACATACCTTTTTTATAAGCAAACCTCCATGTCTGCCAGTATTGACAACTAGACTGGCATAGCCGTCCAGCATAAGTATAGTCCTATGCAGTCCACATGGAGTGGATTAAAATTGAAAGAGCATTCATCGTGCCACTGTAACCCTTCAGCTAATCAGCAGTGTGACGGCACCGCAACATGATAACACATTGATGAGAAAAATATGTGTCACGTTACACAAACCAAGCATTTCTAACGGAGAGGGGGGGAACAGGCGCCTGTGAGGCACACTGTGTGTGTGGGTGTCTGCAAGCGCGTGTGTGTCAATGTGTGTGCGGCCATCTGTGTATGTGTGACTCCTCTGGAAAAGTAATAGAAAAAAAAACATTTTTACTAGGCGTTATTGACGGAGGAAAAACAAACATAAATTATAGTCTCAAACTGCAAGATGCTATTCATTACGTCTTGGTAACAAAAATATATTATTTTCTTCCAGAGCCAGGGAATCAAACGCTATTGAAACCTAATTGGTTTTGCGATGTTATAAAAGAGTTAAGTTGCATTTATGACAGTTGGATATCCTGGGTTGTGTTCTGAAAACAAAATGTAGCATTCTGACTTCAGACAGAAAAATATCAGAGAAATTATTAGATGACATTTCCAACAAAGGAAACTGTTTCATTAATAACAGTATAAATCTCCTTTGAATGATATGCTTCTTGCATATGATTTCTCTGTGTGTGGCAGACAGTCAGGCAGAGATTTTGATGTCAAAGACAAACTGATCACTGGTAATCTGTACCTTGTGTGTGTTTCTCCTTAGCTGTTTGAAGTGATCTGCGCTATCATGTGAATGTTTGCCAGGTAGTTGATTGACATCTAGTGAAAAGGAACCAGAAAATGGTCTCTCCTGTTAACAGGGGTTTTGTGTTTTTTACAGAGTTCTGTGTGTTGTATGGGTTGTATGAAGGGTTCCATGGGTTGTAGAGGCAGGGTCATAGCTTAGGAGGGGAACGGTGGGTATGATTCACTTGAACTGACTTGGCAGGGCTGACCATAATAATATCAATGTTATCTATAAATGAGGGGGCCCAGGCATATATTTTTTCAGGGGCCCCACGATTCCTGGTGACGGCCCTGTGCAGAGGTAAAAGCAAATTACCAGGAAGGCTGTAATCAATTGCTTAGATTACATCCATGATCTCTATTTGTTCCGTAGCCTATAATCTCCGTGGCCTTAAGCATGTTTGTCACTTGTCTCAGCATGAATTACTTTGATGGGTGGCATGAGTCTAAAAATGACCATTGATTATGTTTTTATCTGACTATCAAACTGACATTTCAAAAGGCACTCCCACTGGCTATCAGTGCAGGTTTGTCCTACCTGAAAATAATTCCAGCATTCAAGTGGGGCACTGGGCACCCAGAATTTCATGAATAAAAATGTCATGATTACTATACTTTCAATTTCTAAAATCTTGCATCCATTGCTGTACTCCGTCTCAGCCACATCTCTCCATAGTTGGCAGAATATTGTTGTCTTGTCAAACCATAACGCAGTTTGAAAGTGATACTGCATATTTATATGTAATTTTCATTTAGCTAATAAGCAGTAATGTTAAATAATGGCGTTATTGCCTACTGTATTGTTTTCTTGGCATTTCAATTTATGACAGACATTTTATCGGTATGGCTTACTCAGCATTGGCTAACTTTCACCCCTTTTTCTGTGGTAGGGCCGTATGTGGAGAGACGTGCTAAATAGGGGTTCTATGTGGAGTGCTATGTGTTCTAAGTAGGGTTCTATGTGGAGAGTTATGTGTCCTAAGTAGGGGTTCTATGTGTTGTGCTCTGTGTTCTAAGTAGGGTTCTATGTGGAGAGCTGTGTTCTAAGTAGGGTTCTATGTGGATCGCTATTTGTTCAAAGTAGGGTTCTATGTGGCGTGTTGTGTTCTAAGTAGGGTTCTATGTGGAGCGCTATGTGTTCTAAGTAGGTTTGCAAGTGAGGCGCTGTGTTGACTAATTAGGGTTCTATGTGAATCGCTACAAGTTCTAAGTAGCTTATGTGGAGAGCTATGCGTTCTATGTGGTTTCTTATTTACTCTAAAATGATTCTATGTGACGTTTTGCATATTCTATGTGAGTTGATGTGTTCTAAGTTTCTATGTTGGGTTATATTTTTTGTGTTTATATGTGTTCTATGTGGGGCCCTATTTGTTGTAAGTAGGGTTCTATAAGTTCTATGTGGGTCCTATGTAAGGTGCTATATGGTGTTTATGTGTTTTATGTGGAGTTTGTTTTATATGAGGGGTTCTGTGTGTTCTATGTAGGGTTCTATGTGAGTTCAATATGTTCTATGTTGGGTTCTGTTGGGTTCTATGTATTCTATGCATTTTATGTTCCATTTGTTCTATGTGTGTGTTAGTTAGACCAAGGCCTTAGTGTGCAGCAATGTCATATTATCTCTAATCAGACAACAATATTGTTGTTGGATCCATTTGGAAAAGTTTGAAGTGATCACTGGGCCAGAAATTGGGCAACAAAAACCTCACTACGCCCAGCCTTAATTGTCTGTCCTGCCTAACATAAAAAATACACCCTGAAAATGTTATTGTACTTCCAATAGATTTACTGGCATGTTGAGTCGACACTCATCTTTTTCATGTTTCTCAAATAAACAGGATTTTAAGTGAATTGGCTAATCCTGGAAACAAAAGGAACGTTAGCGCATCTATTTGTTTGTAACGACACACAGCCATTAGGGGTTCTGGGGGGCTACAGTATCTCTACCCTGATGTTACACAGACATGTTGAAATTACTCTGAAATCTTGGCCTGATTATTTGGTCTGTCCAAATTAGTGTGAGTAACAAAAGGCTGTGCACTAAAAAGTAGTGTAGAATGCTCTATTGCTGCAATAGCTTCTCAGATCTTTTCTTTTTGACTGAATCTCTCTCCCCTTGCTTTTTCTCATTCTGTCCTTTGGTTTATCTCAACAAGGGCTGTTTTCTCTGCAGTGCTTTCTCTTCCTCTCTTTACCTCCCTCCTTCCCTCTATCTCCTCTCTCCCTACCTTCCTGCCTCCCTCCCTCTTTATCTCTCCCTCTCTCTGTTTTGTCTTTGCAGCACCTCCTCCTGCTGTTTATCTCCTGAGTCCATCTGCTTAGCGAGGAGGACATGAGAGGAGAACCGACCTCCCTCCCGTGGAAGCAGCTGTCCTTCGTGGACCCCTTCCTCCCGCTTCTCCCTCCCTCCCTCCCTCCCTCCCTCCCTCCCTCACTGTTCCTCCTCCTCCTCCTCCTACTCCTATTCCTCCTCACCCCTCTTTCATGGACAAAACAGTTTGAAGGTAACAACACTGAGCCCAAGCAACAAACCTGGACCTACTTATAGCCTAATTACATTATTTTACATAGGCATATTAGATGCTTCTTCACCACAAAAGTAGTGTATTTCTTTGCTACAGGCCACTACAATGTTAAAAAACAAAACCACCTGATATCAACTTGGTTTTGAGAGACTTCAAGTTAATTTGATGATTAATAAAGTGTAATCTTTGTAACTGATGTCAGTTCAGAGAAGTTAACTGAATTTATCATGTCTGTTTAACAAACAAAAGTATTATACAGTTTCACTTGGCCCAGAAACAGCTTTTCAGGTAAGTAACCATCAAACATTTAGTTGTAAAACAGTGAAATTATCATTTAAATAAACAGCCCGGGTTTAGACTACTATTTGAAATCTTTCAAAAATGTTAAGAATTTGCCTTAGCTCGCTGGGTGTGCACTGGGGGCAGGGTTTGCACTTTCAAGAGTTAATTTTTTTTTATTACAATGCAATACTCAATTACAATCAAGCAAATACCGTATTTAAAATACATTTCAAATTACATTTAAACCCAGAACTGTTGAAGTACCTTGCGAAATCCACAGCCCTGGACATAATAGGCTTTGGAGGCGGAATATTTAATAACAAAACAACTATGCAGCCAAAGGACAAGTTCAAGTCAAGTTATGGATGTGGCTTTGGAGCCAAAGACAAATGCAGATTTCAGCCATATGTGGAATTCATTTGTACCTCCGAGGACAATACAATTAACACATTTAAGTTATCTTGTAAACCCAACTTGTTTATCTAATATAGTAAATGTATGACTCTCTAACCTTGTTTACACCTGGTTCTAACATGCATCGTCTGTCCTGATCTTGTCCACATTCTGATTGTTCTAAAATCTTTTTAGACACTTTCGAGAAACACTCACATAGTTGGTCAGATGGTGCTGCTGATATCATCAACATCCCCCATGATTGAGGAACAATAGATAAGCAATAGAGAACAAAAAAAGAAAGAAAAGCCCCACCTACTTAGATATTCCAATTGTTGAGTCAGTCAGGTGTAAAGAAGCCTGAAGTATGAACTTTACCTTCAAAGTTATTTACAAGCTTTAGTTACATGTTCCTTGGCCCTTGTTTCACCAACTAATTTCACAACACATTCCAAATTTCAGCACAAACTGGGGAGCAATTATTGTTAACTGCCTTGCTCAGGGATTGAACAACTGGATTTTCACTTTGCTGGCTCGATGATTGAACCAGCCACTTTGCAGTTACTCTGCTCTTACCGCTAGGCTACCTGCCTTCTCTGCATACGTTCTTTAGGACACTCAAACTCATACTTGCTTCTTTTTTTGATCAGAGTTAAAGAGCGCCCAGCATTCCAAATCGATTAATAATTAATGAACATAATTTCACAATGCAAGCTACATTTTCTACTGTGAATGATGAACTTCGATGGAACAGCCTTGGAAATATACCAGATTTAAGGCAGATACACTTGCACAAGCGTTTATGACGAGCCACCTGGATAGAATTCCACCCCCACCTAGGCTTCATTAAAATCAAAAGAGACACTTTGCCTGTCATCTTTAGTCAACCTAGAGAAGAACATGACAGAATTGAAAAGCAGTGATTGTATCAAAAATCCCTCAAGACATGAATTTCGAAGATAAACAGATTAAGCAAAAATGTTAATATTCTTCTAAGCCTCACAATAATCATATACATGCTTTCTTTTTGAGAATACAGAATGAGTCATACTGTACATTATACACTCCCTTTATGAGAAGTGTTAAAAGTATCAGTTTTATCGCTTGCTTTGTGCCCTGGGCTTTTTACTCATTTTATTATTATATTGCAAATGCAGTTAACAGTAACGACTCAGGGTACTAATACAGACTTTGAAACATGACCTAGAAAGTCTCACAAATAACAGCCTTTTTCACTGATTCTAAAGTATGTTTACTAGACTACTTTGGATGAAGTCCAAGATTAAAATGACTGACAAAATGCCCAGAATAGATCGTGTTCATATTTTATTAAGGTTTCATTTATTAAAATACTATGTTCATTAGAAACCTCGGCTGACTGTTTAATCAAAGTTCCCCATCAAATTATACAGATGCTTTAGACAGCATTAGAAATTGTTTAACTCTGTATCCAAGACTGTAAATTATCAGTGAACCCAGAAACACACCACACGGACTAATTTTCCATGAGCAATTCCAGAATTTGGCCTGCAGTATCAAATAAAACATCTCCAAATGATGCTTTTAAAAATCTTATTGAAAAGGCTACATCAGCCGGCTGGCAGTGTGAATGTGAATGGCTGTTTAAAGGCATCCAAGAAACAAATGTGGCCCTTAAAGTGCAGGCGACATTAAATGCATGCCTCGGTGAGTGTCATAAACTATGTTATAAAATTATGACAGCACTAATGTTTCCAAGTGCTACGGAGGGAGAGAGAAACGAAGCAGAGTCCAGCAGGCATTATGATCATGGTGAGGTCTTGAATCATGTTGCTCATATTTTAACAGGTCCCCTCTTCTGCAGTGTTTAAGAAGAAGTAGATCTTTAAACTCAGGAACATTATCCTCTATTACTGCTGTGGGTGGTATTTCCATACATTTAATGAATCATTGACAGATTTTGTGACCAGAATTTCATGTAAGCTGGACAGCATTCCTAAATGGATTTGAAAGTGGTATGATACCACTAAAAGTAAAAAATGCGCCAGGATGTACAGCCTTGCATTACCACCTGCTAATAACTAAGATTCATCTGAAAGTCCCCTAGTGTTTTTCATGCTCTGTATTATTTAACATTCTCTCAGTTCCTTGGGTGTCTCGGTGGGGTCAATCATTTTGAATACCCTTTTTTGTTTCCGTGCACAACTATTTTGGTTCCAGGTAGTCTTCCATTTAGAACCGTTTTCACACGATTCCCAAAATTGCTTTTTTGGAATCTAACAGACGGAGCAGAAGGACACATATCTGAGTCCATGAGCGTCCAGCTGAATGGTCTACTCCTCCAGGTCCAAGAACAGACAGATTTTCACTTCAATTGAAGTGACCCAACACAAAGTGCATAAAGCATGCGTATTGATTTAAGGACAGATATTGCAATTCCTAGAATAATATCGAAGTTAGATAAGACTTTCCCTTTTTTTGTGATTCATTAGCCAAACTAAAGAAGATCCTTCAGCTCTTGCATCACCTTTTCATTAGATCTGCATGTGTGGTGGTGGCAGCTCGCCAAAACCCTTTCCACCTTGCACAAGTGTGACGCATTTAACCCTCCCGCGTCACTGACACCACCCCTGCCGGGCACGGCCGAAGGCGTGTACGGAGACTTCCGCCGGTGTTGACAACGCGCCACCCCTCGCCCTAGCGCAGCCGGTCACAGCCGGGTGATGCACTCACCTTCTGCTGACTCAGCAGTGTACTCAAGGTGTGAGGGAGGACTCTTCCTTCCCGCAAAATGAGATGCTATCAGCCTCGACAGTACTGGGCGAGCAGCCAGGTGTGAGAGTGTTGGACAATACCTGGGTTGGCTGGGTGCAACACTTAGGTGAAGCTTATTATCGTGGGTGCTCTACTATTTAAAGCGGACCGCATAGGTAGCGTGCATGTAAGGCGTGCATGGCTGCGAACGTACCGGCGCTCCCCCTTTTGGAAGATCCCAGGCAGAGAACATGGTTCTGGAAGGTCGGCATTCCACCGTAATTGTTGGATGGTATTCGTTGTGTTAAGGGTTTGGTTTGGGCTTTCGCGTTTGTAAATAAACAAAATGCCTCTTTGAGTGTTCTGAAATGCGAACAACGTTTTTCAGCCTTATTGGAAGTGAATCAGCAGCATGTCGTTTAAGAGATCATGAGATCTCAACAGCTGCTTTTGGCATTGACATTCCCTTGCCCCTTTGCAGGCCGTCTCTGTTGAACTGTGATGTCAGCGGGTTCCTGGGATGTTTATGAGGGTTTCCCATGAGGCTCCTTGGCTTTGTGTTGATGTGTTCTGTCTATCCGAATCAGAGGACGTGTAAACAAAAAAATGCATCATGGCAAGAAGGGGTTCAACAGGCAGATGAGAGTTGGGTAGAAATGTGATGACAGAACCATTGCTACTGGTTGAACAGCAGCGTTAAAGGCAGCAGAGAATAAGTAATTAAAACAAGGTCATACTGTTGAACCTCCATCTGGAGTCTTGTGCTCTTTCACATTTTTTTAACCTGATGGGAACCGAAACTTTTTATTTTCCCCTACAAGATAAAAGGCTATTTCTGGTAAAGGGGTTAGATTTGGGGTAAAAGTTATGATTTGGTTACAATTAGGGTTAGGCTTACAGGTTAGGGATAATAGGATTTTTAATAGGATAGAGATTCCTTTCCTATGTTTCTGCGTGTGGGTCCTGGGCGCTTTGCTTGTGCATGTGGGGTGTGTGTGTGTCTTGGCCTGCAGCTCGACAAATGAGCCAAGATCATGGCACTTAACAGACACTCATCCCTCTGATAATATTGAAAGCATATCAGTTAAGCTCCACAATAAGTTACACAGGGAATGAGAACAAGGTAATAATTTATAGGATATAAATTGCATATTTTTTTATTTTATTTTACCAGGCAGGTCAGTTAAGAACAAATTTGTATTTACAACAATGACCTGGCAGGAGTTAAAAAAGGCCTCCTGAAGGGAAGGGGTGTAGGATATGGCTTATAAGTGCATTTATACTGCCGTATGACACGTTATGGTGAATTATAATTTGCATATTTCTCTCAGAACAACTGTGTGTGTATTCATGTCTCGGGTTAGACCAGATCCCTACTAATTAAAGAGGTAAAGGGAGGCCGACCGAGAAGTAACATGCAGCATAGAATCATCCTCTAAATATCCATCCAAAGAGATGCAACATCCTCAATCGTGGTGGATCCTCAATCCGCAACCTTCTAAAAATACCAGTGCAGAGAGTTATAATAAGTAAAATAATGACCATAGAAGTCTGCCTGGTTTTCTGTGTGTTGTAATCTGTTATTATTCAATTCTCCACCATCCAACCCCCTTTCAAATCTTTTACGGTAGCTCCAAAGGGACAAACACTGGACTGTAAGATGTGGTCTTTAGAAGTTTATGAAGAAAACCTTCCAGGATAGACAAAGGTTTGGAAGACAATGACTTCACCAGCAATGACTTTACAATGATAGTGTGGTATGAGCTTCTCAAGTTACTTGCGACTGCTAAATTTGGGTTCACACAAACTTTCCCTAGCACACACGCACGCACGCACACACACACACACAAACACACACACACACAAACACACACACACACACAGGTATTGATTCTCTTTCAGAGGAGCCCACTACAATCTACGGTCATACAGACAGTGGAAATCCTAGCTATTGAATATTACCTTGGGAAATGTCAGTATCCAATAGCAGAAAGCCTTCAACCTTTTTCCCACACCTCCGTTTTTGTTTGGGATCACTCTGAATACCTCCTTTTCAATCACCTGACTCCAGGCAGGCTTTCCCAAATATTCCAGAGTGGCAACTGGCTACCAAGAATGGCTGGTACTTGCTAATATGGTTACAACAGTCTGTGTGACAGAGTTGGTTGGGTTTCAACACTAGTGCTACAGAATCATTAAAAGGGTTGACCCTGTAAAGAGATTGTCAGTCATTCTACATCTCTGTACAATGCATACAGAAAGCAGACAGGTTTGCTGAAAAAGAAAAAAAGATTTACAAACAAACACACATGCTGATGATTGTCATCTATTCACAGCTGAACTAAAGTAAGTGTGCCACGTTGGTCTGTCAGTACGCCTGATTGTCTGTCCCTCTATTGGTCAGTCAGTAGGTCTGTTAGCCGGTAGGTCTGTCAGTTGTTTGGTCTCTATTTCAGGAAGTAAATTAGATCATGAGGGATGATGCCTTGTTACCGGCGCCCCTGCAACACTCACCATTCTGATCTTTACACTCTGGTAAACTGGTCTTCGCTGTACACCCGACGCCAGACTGGTACCAGCGCATCTACATGTCCACTCCTTAACATGAGCCTTCCAAACAGAACGCTGTGCTCTGGTAGATACCTCGCACTGGTCATCCAAAAAGTCAACATCTCCTTCGGCTGTCAGTGACCGGAATCTATTGCAAAATATTGTCGAACTTGACAATTTCATCATCCCTGTTTGTTCAAAATCAAGCTGTCTGAGCTTCAGTCTGATCACTGCACCTGTTAAGCATCTTACCCAAAAGTATTTATGTCCCCTCATATGGTTGTTGTCATTTGCAACATATTACTTTTTGTAAAGTATTACCTCACATGCTGACCTATGCACCTTTTCTATGTGTAAACACTCACCATTCTAACTAGCCCTTCCCGAGCTTTAGTTTTCTCCTCGGAATCCTCAGGTGATACACAGTTACCAGATCCACATTTGAGCCGCTGATATCAGACACCCCAGAGGCCAAATGACTCTTCCTCAGTATTTTTCAAGCTACGGGAAGCACAGAATACAATCTAGGCCTCTCGCAATCGGCACGCTATCCAGCGACGTAAATTGGAAGCTTGGGTTACTTATTCCTTTCTTTCCTTTTTGTATGGGATTCCTTTATTCCTAAGGATGGAGAGATAACCATAGCTATTTTAGCCTTAAGGTAGGATTAGACTGTCTACTGTTCTGAAGTGTCATAATACTATATAAGGATGGTTTTTACTAACTGCTTAACTGGTTATGAATAAGCAATGGAAGTTGTTGGGATTCGGACAAGGGACGGAGCTCAAACCGATAGAAAGTTCTAGAAGGTGAACATGAGCTTGAAAGAGGAGGATCAACCTAATCAGGCTAATAGAACAAAATGGAGATGGATACAAAATGAAACAGATTTACGGACTGCTGAACATTTTATATTGAACAGCAAGTCCTGGGAATTAACAATCCAGTTGAGGAATATAAATTAAAGGTTTTGACACAATTGAACACTTCGATGACAAAACATCAACCAGAGGAAGTGTGTGTGTGTGTGTGTGTGTGTCTGTGTCTGGCTGCAAGAGCCTTCGTGTTTCATCTCTCCAAGTGGAATTGCAATGTTCAGTCGTAATAAATAAGGGGTATCTGGTTACAAGTAGACCACTAATTAAACTGACCCTTTTTTTAGTAACAAGCGGTTTCAAACATAGCTACACATCTTGATTCAAGCTAAATCCGTAACACCGTAAACAAATTCGGGCTACAGCGTCGGGTGTAGGTGGTTTTGGGGGCGGTGGGGTGGGGTAATTCTAGTTCCGAAAAGGCTTGAGGGGTATTTAGTGTGCATGTCCCCTGTTGTCTGTTTTGAAGCCTTTTAATTTAAATCAGATTAGCATACTGTTGCGCATCCAGAAAAAATATTCCCCAATCAATCGTTCTTAGTGGGATAATAAACAAATCATCACTAGGGACCTCATTAGGTTTACGAGCCCAGTACCCACTCCTCTGCCTTTCCCTGACAGTGCCCAGCTACTTTAGTTGGATTGCGACAACTACCGTACATTTCCCTCGTGTCATACAAAGGATATCACTCAGAAAACCCGTCGAAATTTACTTCAGTGGAAACAAAATAAATAGTCTATCAACAGCATGGGATTAAATTGGCGCAATGGGAACCCAGCTAAAGGCCAGCCTCCAGTGGAACGCGTCATGCGGTTGTTTTAGCTACTTTCGCTGAATGGTTTTGGAGAAGGGCCATCACCAAAATGACGGAAATGTAAAATGTGGTGCCGAACCGTTGCGTGTTTGAACCCATCGCTGTAGTAGCGGAGTGAAAAGGAACTTGGTTGGCATGAAAGCACCTGTTTTCTATCATCCATCAGACGAATTTGTAATATGAATCAAAGCATCTGGGCCCAGCGTTGCCCATCAGATTAACAAGAGATGTCGGGACTGCAACGTTTGTTCAAGCAGGATTAGTTCTCTTCCAAATCCAAATAGCATTCAAGTGAACCTGGCAGAAGGTTTGAGTTTGTACTTTTATAACTATCCAATTGGTTACATTGCACCATACAGGCAAGCTTATGAAAGTGTAGTGGAAGTTGCTCCTTGTCTAATTTAATTTAAACCAGGTCTGGAGTCAAGCAGGCCCCGCCACAGCACAGCTCACAACCCCGACAGCCCAATATAACAGATCAGTGAAGGTCAGTAATCTGTGTCTCATCTTGCCTGCCTGGGGTTGGCAAGACGACACACAGACACAGAAACACAGACAAAAACACACACTCACATAGACACACACACTCAACTCAACAGGATCTCTCTTTTTATCCCCCTCTATGGATGAAAGAAAATCAAGTATACGTGGTTTAGTTTAACATGTTAAAACAGCGGAGAGCAGACTTGAAGCTTATGAAGTTTATCCCTTTTGGGGAAGGTAGGGGGGTGGTGGTGGGGTTATTTGGGTTCCTGCAGACCTGTGACTTTGCTGGCATTGGGGCACAGGGCTATCTATGGATAGTCATGTATCTACTGTATGACATTTTCTATTGTATGACATTTTTGTTTGTGTTGATTCCATTGATCAATGTTCCTGAATTCTCAGTTGGCTAAATCGGTCGAGCGGAAACGCTGACCTTTATTCTTCAAGAGACAACGCTCGTTCCCTTCTGCGTCTGATAGTCTGATAATTATGTCACTTGTGTTGCTAGGAAAAATGAGATGCAGAGTTTAGTGCAGCCTTGTGGTTCTCCAGTGAACAAGACACCAGAGACTATACACCCATCAGAGCGAAAAAAGCAAGAGGGAGATAGAAAAGGAGTCATCCGTGCGAGTGTGTGTATGTGTATGGGGGGGTTGTGAAATGGAGTTATAGCCTTCCTACTTCAAGATTCCTTTACCCTGTACAAATCTCCCACTTCATCAACACCAAAGCACCCCCAGACAATCACATTGCCTCCACCATGCCTAGACCTCAAACTTAGATTCATCTGTCCATAACACTTTTTCCCTCCATCTTCCTCTGTCCAGTGTCTGTGTTCTTTTGTCCATCTTAATCTTTTTTTATGGCTAGAAGATATGGCTTTCATGAAATATGACTTGATCGACCTCCAGTACTCACCATCTGTCTCCTGAACGCAGCTCTCGTCCCAGATCCACCTCTAGTATTCACCGTCTGTCTCCTGAACGCAGCTCTCGTCCCAGATCCACCTCCAGTACTCACTGTCTGTCTCCTGAACGCAGCTCTCGTCCCAGATCCACCTCCTGTAGTCACCGTCTGTCTTCTGAACGCAGCTCTCGTCCCAGATCCACCTCTAGTACTCACCGTCTGTCTCCTGAACGCAGCTCTAGTCCCAGATCATCATCACTGGAATTCTGAACACCTGTTTCACCTGCCACCTGTTCCTCATTAGCGTTCTTATATTTGCCTTCGGTTCCCTCTGTCCTTGTGAAATATTGTTAGTTCTGCTACTTACCAAGCATTATCTCAAACTTAATCTTGACCAACTCTGATTTTTGACCATATTGCCTGCTTTTCTTTGACTACATTTGCCTGCCTGCCCCTTTTGTTACCTCTGCCACACTGCTGGATTACCAGTGTTTTTCGACACTCTCTGTCTGTGTAACGGACTCCGATCTTGCCTGCCCCTTGTTCTGTGCCTCTGCCTCACCTTTTATTAAAGTTTCTGTGCTCTGCGCTTGGGTTTACACTGACTCTGTATTCCAATCATTACATCTTTGTAACTCTGCCTAGAAATCCAGCATCCCAGAGTCGCCTGTTCACTGTTGACGTTGAGACTGGTGTTTTGCAGGTACTATATAATGAAGCTGCCAGTTGAGGAACTGTAAGGTGTCTGTTTCTCAAACTAGACACTCTTATGTCCTCTTGCTCAGTTGAGCACCGGGGCCTCCCACTCTTCTTTCTATTCTGGTTAGAGACAGTTTGCACTGTTCTGTGAAGGGAATAGTTGTACAAGATCTTCACCGACTTGGCAGTACAACGCATGGAACAGCCTTCATTTCTCAGAACAAGTATAGACTGACCAGTTTCAGAAGAAACTTCATATGTATCAGGATGGTTGTGTCAACTATGAGTATAAGGATGTCATCTGGCTCTGGTGACTTCTGAGGGTTCACTTTTTAAGAGCTCTCCTCACGTCAGCCCCACAATCACTAATGCTCCAGGTACTGAACTAGTCTAAAGAAGGTCAGTTTTATTGCTTCTTTAATGAACACAACAGTTTTCAGCTGTGGAAACGTAATTGCAAAAGGGTTTTCTAATGATCAATTAGCCTTTTAAAATGATAAACTTGGATTAGCAAACACAAGGTGCCATTGGAACACAGGACTGTTGGTTGCTGATAATGGGACTCTGTACGCCTATGTAGATATTCCTTTAAAAGTCAGCCGTTTCCAGCTACAATAGTCATTTACAAAATTAACAATGTCTACAGTGTATTTCTGATCAATTTGATGTTATTTTAATGGACAAAAACTTAGCTTTTCTTTCAAAAACAAGGACATTTCCAAGTGACCCAAGAACTTTTGAACAGTAGTGTAACATTTTGAGAAAAACTGATATCATCACACCACCATCCAAGCTTGTCTTATGCAGTTTTTCCTGGTTTAAAGCATTGGTTCTCAAACCGATTAAAAATTTGGTTTTTAACCTGAACTAGCACAAATTCAAGCTGAAAAGATCTTGGTGATTAATTGACAAGTTGATGTAGGTGTACTAGCTCTGGAATACATTTAATAGATGGAACGGCTGGGGGTCTCCAGGAGAGGTTTGAGAACCCCTGGTCTACAGTAAAAGCACCTGCCATCGTTCCAATTATAATCTTTTCATCCCATTTACCTCAGGGAACCTACACCGCACCTGCTCTTGATAGCTACCCCTTGCAAGGTGTATATCTCCTGGTCATATGAAAAACCACACGCTTCGGAATACAAACAATAAAAAACGCGTCTGTCTTTTGTTTTCAGGGCATAAAGGAAGCACATGGAAGGCACCTCTGTGTCTCTGTGTCTTAGCGCACGCCGGCACGCACACGTTTGTACAACACACCCTGACAGCTGTGGAGTGGAGCGGTAAGCTGCGCTGAGCTGATGACGTCCCTGTGGGTAATTACACTGTAAATGTGAGGTCCAGGGTTGGTAAATACAGACTAGGAGAAGATAAAGTTACCAGGCGACAAGTAGAGTGAGAGAGAGTGTGCGGGAGAATGAGAAAAAGAAATAGACAGAGAGAGGGAGATAAAGAAAGTAGGGGGAGATGAGAAAGAGAAACAGAGAGAGACACAAAGAGAGAGGGAGAGAGATAGAGGGAGGGAAAGACACAGAGAAATAGAAGAGGAGAGAGTAACTTGATCCCAACACCTCAGAGAGCTTCCCCACCACCCCCAACCCCACATCTGGTCTATATTTAGCCTGTGGCTGCTTTCAGTTTCAGTTGTCATTCTTTCTTTAATTCTGTTTTTATTTCTTCCTCTGCCTCTATCTTCATAAAGGGGTGTTGCTGTTGTGTGACATTAGCATTGACCTGATTAAAAAGGTTAAGCCTCATGGAAGATCATGAGGGCTAATATGACCAGTTAAGGTGTTTCGCATGTCTGAAATGGTACACGAAGGGTTTGTCAGACAGAGCACTTTATAAAATACCCAGATATTATGGGCCAAGTAGACTGTCGAAAAAGATAGCTCATTTCCTGACTGTACGTACACAAAAATTATTTCGGTAGACATCACTGTGGAAACATAAACCTCTAGGCCCAGTCCAGGTTTCAGTGACTTGCGGCGTCATGTTCGATCTGGTTTAACTTAATATGGTCTCTAATGAGGCCGCTTGAGTCTCTGGGAGAAAGATTAAGTCGAGGTCTTTGAGGTAGGATCATAATTAGAAGCTCAGTTAGTTTGAGTGCCAGCTCTTTAGCGTGCCACCGCCAGCCCAGTCCCACTGGCTTACCAATGACTTACAGTTACAGTTAGCTACATACCCATGCTAAAGTAAGAGGAATGATATGCACAATTTATTTACAGTTCTTTAGGGTAGACTGGAGTTGGGGTCATTTAGTTCAGCAGTTTTTAAGTGCTCTTTCTTATCAGAAATCAATATATTATGTGAAGTTGCTGCTTTTCATACAATAATATTTCACTAGAAAATTCTAGCGAAGCAGGAATAAAAAAAATCGGATTTGTCCTTGGCAAAAAACTAAATATACCAAGGGCATGCTCTTAAAATGAGAAAGTTTTGATAAAAATTCAGAGACTCTGAACTGCTGGACATTTATGGCATGGTGTAGATGTTTTGGAGCGAGGAGGAAGGAGGAAGGGTGAAAGAGGGGGACAGAGGCTTCTCATGTCTGACCACAGTGCAAATAGTCAATTTGACAGTTTAATTAGCTTAAACAAAGTTTGTTCCCTGGTGAAAAGACCAGTTGAAGTTCAGTGCTGCAGTAAGATATCTTAACGGAGAAAACAAGCAGGGAAATAGACGGAGGACAGGGGTGTCGCACTCGAGTATTCGATTTCAACACTCCATATCCGGCATATAACACACGTAAGGCCTTAAATCAACACAAATCCCCAAATTCCCATTAGAAGCTTTCTTCATGACCAGCTCAGTTGAAATTGCTTGGTTTTATGAGGCCAAGTCATGCTTTCCGACGTCGAAGTGGGAGACAACACAACTCTGGTCAGGACCACCAATACCAACACCACTGTCTGGAGACCAGGGCAAGGATCCAGACATTACATTACATTCACCCACAGAGTCAAACTGAAACCCGATAACTGATAGGGACAAAATACACTGCAGGAAAAATGTCAGTGTATTCTGTCTTAGGAAGAAAAAATGGTTTATCAGACCAAAACTCAAGACCACCACAGACACTAGAACCCGCCAGCCACAAGAAATCACCCCTGTGGTTCCCCAGTGGTGTCTGTGTGTGTCTTTGTGTGTGTCTTTGTGTCTCTGTGTGGGTGGCGTCTGCCGAAAATTCCCCTGAGACAGAATGTATGACAAAAACGTGGAAAAACAAAGAAAAAAAATCAGCTTACACAATAAAATACCAATTAGCCACTCACATTAATAATAAAACACATAGTCTAGACGGGTAGTATTAAATAAAAGTTTTTTTTATATGTGAGTATAATTTTCAGTGAAGGCAAAACGATGTCTGCCAGCCAGCGACAGCTTAAAGTATCTTGTTTTATAAAAGGCGTAATAACCTTTGCAGTAGTTAGTTGTTTGCTGATGCGAGGGGAAAGTGTGCTTCTGTTTGTAAAGTCAGTGTTGAACTGCCATGTTAGAAAGAGCTTGTGGGTTTCATTAATCAACTTGCTGTTTTTTTTTATTGTCATTGAAGTGGCTGTTAACTTAAGTGAGCCATAATGTCGCTCTACGACTATGATGTTTCTTTCCGAGAGCGTTGTGTTTATTTTCAACATATTATTTGATATATTCTTAAAGTGCATGAACGCTTCATGTGTTTGAAAGTCAAATGTCAGCAACTGCATAATGTCACTGATAGTCTGTCTTCCAGTTGTTCATTTGTGAATCATTTGAATGTTCGAGGTACTGCAGAGGGACTGCAATAAAGTTCTAGATCCCTGTGGGAATTCTTTTTGGGAATTAAGAATATTCTGTTTATTCTGTCTGTTTAAAGACGCCTTTAGATTGCTGAGTGGCTTGGATAGCCGGAATTCATTTGTGGAAACTCCAGTGAAGGAAGCAGCACCTAGACACCCATTACTTCTGTGAGGGCAGTGGAAAACTGGAAAAGATTTGTACCAAGGGTGTTTAACATTACAGTGCAATACATCACCTGTTCATGGCCTCATGATAGACAGAATTAGGGCTGAGCAACATTCTGTCTTGCAGGCTTATTTATAGGGAGATAGGGGTTTAAAGATAAGTACTTCTAAGTTTGTAAAATTACAAAATGAGCCAATCGTGTTTCTGATTTAAATCTTAGATGTCTTTAACAGACTTTAAGATATCCTTTTGCTCATTCCAGGTATTTTTTAACCTTCATTTCATAAATAGCTGACAAGTAAGCCAGAGCCATGTGTTTTTTCTTCTTCTTTCTTCCCTGTTCTAATGAATGGTGCATTTGACAGAGTGCAAAAGTAATATTAAAAACAGGACATGGTCCAAAAATAAGACTTATTTTCATTAGTAGCCGGGTGGTCGAAATAAATCAGGGTCTACTTTACACAAAGTGCTGGTTAACATATATCTTCAGATTGACTGCATGGTCAACTTCAAAATGATGTTGAATGCTTTAACATATCTTCAAACTAGGTTAGAATGTAATTATTTTACATTTCTAACAAATGAAAAATGACAAATATTAATTAATGGTATTTATTATTGTTAAGTATTTCTAACTTTTCAAGACAGTTAGCCGCTGGCCTATCGACTACCATGGCCGATAAGGCTTCTATTTAAGTTTCTTGTCAAACATGGGACAATGCAGATATACTGTATATGTGTAGACAACCTAACTTCCAAAATAACTGGTCATCATCTTAACTGAGCAAGCACTTCTTTATTATAGCACAGGGGCAATAAGATGTTGACTGCTGATATTTCTGTTTCTTTAAACTTTTACTCTTACTGAAGCAACAGTAATTTGGGTTTTGTGGGATGTTGGTGGTTCGGGGATTGTGGACTCGGGGTTAGGAGCAGACAAATGGTCTGGTCAGCCCTCTCAGTCAGTAAAACTCTGTGTCGTAAAACAATGGATACTGAGGATTCGTTTTTTTTTGTTAATGTTGTTGGAAAAAGTATTTCTTTTTGTCATTAAGTTGACAATATGCAATACAAAACAGGAGATTTTTTTTGTTATTTGCAATATAATACAGGACAGTTTTTTATTAGTTCCAGCTAGTCAAAACAGGCAATGTAGCATACATAAAAATGTTTGGTGACCTCATATCAAATCACCTTACTTTGTAAAGCGAACATTTATCATTGTTTTAAATCATCCATAATAATCTAAAATGTTGGGCAAAATAGAATGCTTGGCCAAATATTAAATAAATCATCTGGCTTTTAGAGAAGAGCTTAAAATGTTTCCCCCCATAGTGTTAGTTATGAAAAGTAGATTTTACAGAAGCAATACAGACCAAATGTATGCAGTTGTGTTTGCATGTTCAACAGTTTAAAATTAGGAAGACAGACAAAAAGCTTGTCCATATTTAATATCCAAAATATGTCTAATTTGCTTCATTCCTCTCATGTCCACTCCCCCCAAAGGATACTATAGACACACACATCCAAAGTTGAATTAATATTTTTTTATGTATTCTGTAAACCATTACATTTGTGATTTTGCTTGCAAATAACTACAAAATCATCCATAACACAAACGTATATTCATTTGTCGACTTTCATCAAAACATGCATACTAAAGATCCTCAAGGACAAGCCATAATGGACAAATCAGTGAATGGGAGAAAGAACGGGTGAGTCCAATTCCCAGCTAATCTTCCGGTGTTACGTTCCCACTGGGGTCCCAAAATAGTCACTGAAGAGTTTTCAATTATATGGACCATTCCGCATGAAGGGGGCAATCATATAACCAGAGTGTTTACTTGCCCTAAATCTTATGTTCCTTTGATTGAATGAAGGAGAAGAAAGCAGAGAATAACTTGCAATGGATGTGATGCGGGTCGGAAAGCAGAGAACAAGGTGGACACACACCAGTAGGAAATACAATGAGATCTGTAATTGTCAGCCGCCATTGACATGAGGCAAAGGAAACAAAGCTATAGTCCACCACTGCTTTACTTTAAACTATAAACCATAATTATCGTACCAGTTCAATCACCATGGAATGGTAAATATAGGTCAAATTGAAGCACTGCATCTTCGGAAACATAACTCATTTAGCACTAAGCCAGCACAAAAAAATATTTAAATAATTAAATGTAACATTTTCAATATATTCTGTGTACAATGCAACAATATATACAGTATCAGTCAAAAGTTTAGACACACCAGCTCATTCAAGGGTATTTATTAATTTTTACTCTTTTCCACGTTGTAGAATAACAGTGAAGACTTCAAAAGCATGAAATAACACATGGAATCATGTTGTAAACCAAAAAGTGTTAAACAGGGCGAAATATCATATTGTACATTGTTCAAAGTATCCAGCCTTTGCCTTAATGACAGCTTTGCAAATTCTTTGCATTTTCTCAACAAGCTTCATGAGGTGGTCACCTGCAATGCATTTCAATTATATCAAGAAATTGTGAAATTTTCTCCCTTCATATGTGATAGTGCGAATGTAGCGAGTGCGTAAAAGGCAAAAATGGAAAAGAAACAAAACCAACTACAGTAGTTCTCTAGGATTTAATGTACGTATTTTCTCAAAAAATAACAACGGCACCAACACGGCATGAAACGACAGACAATAATCCGTGAAGTGCAGTGTAAACTCAAATAATCAGTGATTGGAAAACAGGTGCGTCCTCAGGATGCGCTGCTGCCATCACTCTCCTGCCGGTGGTTAGTACACCGGTGAGGTGGAGCGCTGGAGAGGAAGGGAAGCCGCTGCGCCACGCGGAGCTGACGTTACAGTATCCCCTGTCCGTCTGCACCTTTTGACGTCATACTGCCCCCTGCAGGCGGACGTGGGAGGTGGACCAGACCTTGTCTGACTTCCTGAACCACTCCTCCACAGCCTGGATGTCACTGGAACCCCCCACCCAAGGGCACAGCGGAGGCTGGAAACCGAGCACTACCTGAAAGGGGGTCAGACGTGGAGGAATGGCGCAGGGAGTTCTGAGCATAGTCTACCCAGGGTAGAAAGCGGTTCCACTCTCCTGGATGGTCCATGCAGTAGGACCAGAGGAACCTTCCCAGTTCTTGATTGGTATGCTCTGCCTGCCCGTTAGCCTGCAGCCCGTTAACCCAGATGTGAGGCTGACCGCTACTCCCAGTCTGGATATGAAGGCTTTCCAGACACGAGAGGCAAACTGGGGGCCGCGGTCTGTCCTCCGGAAGCCCATACAGCCAGAACACCTGCTGAAACAGCACCTCAGCGACCTGGAGAGCAGAGGGGAGGCCGGGTAATGGGATGAACCTGACCATTTTGAGAACTTGTCCACTACAACGGCGATGGTGCTCTTCCCCTCTGCTGGCGGTAAGTCGGCGAGGAAGTCCACCGCCAGATGTGACCAAGGCCGCTGAGGCTCTGGGAGAGGATGTATTTTCCCCGCTGTAGCCGTTCGCGGCACCTTAGACTGCATGCACACAGTGCACAATGTGACGCAGTGCCGCACAGTTCTCCCCATTCCAGGCCACCAGTACTTGTGGCTGGTATGGCGTGCACCCGGGTCACCAACCGGCCCTGCACTCTCCTTGGAAAGTAGGTCGTGTCCGGGGGCAGGTTGCTTGCGCTGGGTCCCATCTCCCTGCCCGTCGATTGTCCTCATAGATTTCCTAGGAGACAGGACCCATGACGCAATGAGATGGGTAGGATGGGCATGTGCTTGGGGAGCTCTGCCCCGGTCGTGCAGGCAGGAGAGTGCATCCGCCCTGACGTTCTTCATACTGGGGCGGTACGTCAGGGTGAACTGGAAGCGCTCGAAGAAAAGCGTCCCAAGAGCCTGACGGGGGTTAAGGCGTCGCGCTGCCCTGACATGTTCCGGTGATCGGTCAGGACAGTGAACGGCTCGCTGTGATGAACCTGCCCCTCAGGTCAAGGAAGACCTTCTCCGCATCTGGGGTCCAGTAGAGGCATTGAGGCTGGCCTTCCAACAGCAACATGTGTGGCACTGTGATGGTGCTGAAGCCTTTGGTGAACCGACAGTAAAAGTTGGCGAATCTGATGAAGCTTGACCTCACTGCGTTCACCTTCATATCCTCCATATTCACGCCTTCCGGAGCCATGTGGAAGGAGACAGTGGAGGTGTGGAAAGCGCATTTTATACTACTACGTACCTCCCCAACATATCCCGGAACACCTCGTTTAAGAATGCCTGGAATACCGCCGATGCATTAGCTAGCCCATATGGCATTACCAGGTATTCATAGTGGCCCGACGCCGTGCTGAATGCAGTCTTCCACTTGTCTCCTTTCCGGATATACACAAGGTTGCATGCGCTCCCAAGGTCCAGCTTCATGAAGAGGCGTGTCCCCCTCAGCTGCTCTATGGCCAATGGGATGAGTGGCATCGGGTACAGATATTTTATGGTCCCCCTGTTGTCTATACATGGGCTTAGACCCTCATCCTTCTTTTTCACAAAGAAAAAGCTGGCTGAAGCAGGGGAGGTGGAATGGCGGATGTGCCCCTTCTCCAGTGTCTCCTTGATGTAAGTCTCCATGGTGTCCATTTCAGCCATAGAGAGCAGGTAGATCTTGTTCCTGAGGGGCACGGCCTCTGGCTGGAGGTCAATGGCGCAGTGAGGAGGGAGACACCTGCCGTTTTTAGTGGAGAACACCCCGCTTAGGTCTGCATACTCCACCGGGTTGTTTGCTGGGAGGGCGCCCGTGGGACTCTCCACGGACGTGGCTCCACATGTCACTGTCAGGCAGGTCTTCCAGCACCCCATCAACCACTCCAGGATCTTCCGTTTGCTCCAGGCGATGTTGGGGTCATGCCGTTGGAGCCATGGAAGACCCAGGATGACGGGGTGTATGGACGTCATCATAACCAGCAGTTCCAGTTTCTCTTGATGGCAGCCGTTGATGGTGAGCATGAGAGGGCGAGTCATGTGGGTAATCGACCGGACCCCACAGGATGACCATCCAAAGCCTGTATAGGCATTGAGGACCTCAAACAGAAATAGATGATCTCTGCATGTGTGGTTCCCACTGTAAAGCATGGATTAAGAGGTGTGATGGTGTTGAGGTGCTTTGCTGGTGACATTGTCTGTGATTTATTTAGAGGAACACTCAACCAGCATGGCTACATCAGCATTCTGCAGTGATATGCTATCCGATTTGGTTTACGCTTAGTGGGACTATCATTTGGTTTTCAAAAGGACAATGACCCTAAACACACCTCCAGGCCATGTAAGGGCTATCTGACCAAGAAGGAAAGTAATGGAGTGCTGCATCAGATGACCTGGCCTTCACAATCACCCGACCTCAACCCAACTAAGATGGTTTGGGATGAGTTGGACCGCAGAGTTAAGGAAAAGCAGCCAACGAGTTCTCAGCATATGTGGGAACTCCATGAAGATTGTTGGAAAAGCATTCCTGGTGACTACCTCATGAAGATGGTTTAGAGAATGCCAAAAGTGCACAAAGCTGTCATCAAGGCAAAGGCTGGCTACTTTCAAGAATCTAAAACATTAATGTACTTTGATTTGTTTAACACTTTTTTGGTTACAACATGATTCCATTTATGTTATTTCTTAGTTTTGATTTTGTTATTTTGTCACTATTATTCTACAATGTGTAAAAAAAATTGACAGCACTGTATAATATACAGTATATAGACATATTTCACATTACACCTATATAGTGTATTACATGTATTTTGTTCCCGAGCCAGTGTGAGAGAAGAAACGCTGTTTTTAAAATTGCATTAGAAATTTCCCTCTCTGTCATCCTGTTAAAGAAAAAAGGTTGCTCTCACTTGATACCCCCACAACAGCCGACAGCAAAATGATCAGGCAAGGTGTGTTGTGTCTATGCACGCGTGAGAGGGGCAGGCATGTGTGTCTAATGAGCGTCTAATTACGAGGTGAGAGTGATTCTGCATACAGTACAAGCGTTATCATAATCCTAAATCAGGTTTTGCCGCTACGTACCTGCAAGGCCAGATGAAGCGGTTGAGAGAGCATTTTTTTATAGGCATGACTTCTACGTGGTGCTCACCCCTCATTCTAGAAAGATGTTGTACAATCTGACGTCAGACAATGTTCTTGACGGAGCGCACAGAGTGAGTACATGCTGTACTGATGTGCTTCCCAACTAATTGTGTGAACCTTGATATTAAAAGCCAATACCATCTAATTATTTCCAAGGATTAGGCCAAATCAAGTTCAGAAGTGCACTTTCTCTCCACCTCTGCAGACTGTAGCCAAGTATTAGAAATCTACATTGAAGTGCAACACTTTGATACTGTATAAATCATTAATTTGTTATTTTAAGGGTAACTTTGATTTGTTGATCTTTTATTCAGCAGGTCAACGTCAGGATTAAAAAACCCCGGCTGGTCTACGTCTCGTGGCTCAGTGCCCTGAAGATCATCTTCCCTATCTCCTTCATATGGAACCCTATTCCTCATAAAGCTCTGGTCAAAAGAAGTGCCCTATATAGGGAACACATCACCATTCAGGATGCAACCTAGCTCATTTAATGAGCTCATGGGACTAATCAAGATAGGTGGTAAATTAATTCAAATGAATATTTTAAAGCCAGGCATAATATATTAACATTATCAAAGTGAACTAACTGCTGTGCACTCATCAAAGTGCTTTTCAATGTGTTTTAAGTATGTTTGGGAACAAATCGTAGATTTAAAGTTGGTCAGACTGATAATAGTCGGATGGTTAATTTCCACGAATTAGGCCTGTAATGCATATTGTATCTGAAGGCGAGAGAGATAAACATGGATTGTGTTTACATTGGATTATCAGGTCATCAATGACTGGCCACTCTCCTCACACAGCTGTGTTAGTTTTTTGTGCCGGGCCTTTAGTGTTGTGTGATTCTGCTGTTTGATGTATTGCAGTGATGGGCTGAAACAGTTTGGGAAAGACTCCAAAACAAATCATATTAAAGGCTTTCTTTCACCACAACGAACTTCAAACATGTTTTCCCTCTTTGTCCCTCTATAAAACAGAACATGATGCAGGCTTTAAAAAGCGTCAAATTCATAGTTTCTGTTTGATATTACAGTACACAAAAAATGCTAAAGACCACAAGAAAGAATTCAATACTGTCCAATTCTGATGTCCTAGGGAGGACATATCTCAAATAATGCGCCAAGTTGATTATCATTTATATTGACTCATGATTTGACTAAAGAAGCCCTCTGACTTTACACTCTAAGTGCAAGACACAGCAAATTACTGGAAGAGCTGGGAATTTGGTATCAAAGGAGCAAGAGATTAACAAAAGTCCTCAAGCCAACTACTGCACAGATTTTGATAGTGTGGCCTGTGTGTGAACCACCCCCTGAAGCGATATGTTAAACCCATCACAGCAACGCGCTACCCAAATATATCTCTCTCTATTTCTCACTCTCTCCTCCCTCTCTCACACAGTCATCTCAAAGTTAATTACAGTGTTACTTTTATGTGTTAGAGCAGCACATCAATGAGAAGCCTGAATGGATCAAATCCCCTGAGAAGATATCTTTATGGTAGTGGGTAAGTGCTGTGGTGATGAGTGATATAGCATATGAAAACCACACAGGGATCCCTCTCAAACTAGCAACATGCCAAACTGAGAGAGATGGTAAAGAAAGAGACTGACTCCTTAGAGACACAGGACTGGCTCCCAGACAGGTTTAATATGTGGGGAGCCAGGATCGGAGGGCCACCATGTCTCCCATTAACAGATCCTCATGGCAGATTTAACACTCCAAAAATCACAAGGAAAGATGAGAGTTACATTCCAAATGGCAGTCTGTTCCCTTAACAGTGCACTACATGTGAACAGATCCATATGAAGGCCTAGACAATAGCAGTAATAGGGCTCCATTTAGGAGGCAACCTTTAAACTAGAAGACAGCTTCATACTGCTCCAGCCAGTAACCAAAGCAAAGAGAAACAATGTGTTGATGGGTTTAAAGTTAGTATCTACTATAAAAAAAAATAAAACTACCCTTTGGCAATGACATTGTATGGAAAGAGAAGAACAAAAAGCTCAATAAAAGTAGGACATGCCAAGACACACCACGACCTGTCCCCCAGTTGGACTGGCTCTATGACTGTCACAAAGTAATTAGAAAGCATTTTACAGCCCATTGTAATAAAACAATTATGATAAACAGCTATCCAAGCAGTGCGGTTGCTTCCTGGATAAACAGTTGGTGGACGACAACCTGCCTGAGTTATATGATAATGTATATAGTGGTCTACATGGCCCACATTTAGAGCAAGGTGACCAGACTTTCACGTTTTCTGGGGACAGTCATTTATGGTGTCCTGACTCTGGCTAGCCTGGGGAAAGAAACAAAGTAACTCAGAAATTAAATAATTTCAATAACCATATGCTTTTAGACTAACCTTTCCTTTGAAATTGTAGTTTACATCCCTGCACCAGACCTTTTATGAGTAAGTTCTGTCAGTGAGGAACCATAACCAGTGCAAAAATAGTCCTGGCTATGGCTAGGAAATGTTAAAACGCATAACGATACCATTACAGCACAGGTGTTCAACCTGTTCCAGGGAGTGCCAAGTGTCTGAGGGTTGCCTGACCATGATTGATTCATCAATGTCGCTAATTAGTTAGGAGCTCCCCTCACCTGATTGTCAAGATCTTAACAGGACACCATTTAAAAGGAAAAAGAACTGTAGATGTTGGATCCTCCACGGAATGAGTACACCCCTGCGTTATAGGAACAACATCAGCTCCAAAAACTAAAAACAAACAGTTTCTTCACAACCCCCCCCCCCAACAAACTAAACTAAAAACTAATGGTAAGTAACATAGAGTATTTATGATAGAAAATAAAAACACTGTGATGGCTGTTTAAAATTAGAAGGGGAGCGTCTGTTTCTTGATGTCTTTTTTAAACATAGATATTAATTAAACATAGATATTAACATTCTAGCACAGATGTTAACATATTGGAGAGCAAAGGCCGAGCATTAATTGGTATGGTGGCTGCACGGCATGCCTGTCATCCATGGGGGTGAAAGCTAAGCTCCGTCCCTGTTGGAGAGAGAAGTGAATCACTGCCAATCATGATGATTCATAACACTCTCTTTCACCTAGCAAGAGATCTTTTCTAAAAGGCCATAAATAAAGTGTATATGCAAGAAAACACTTCTACAATTTTCTATTTTTCACTTAGCTTGAAATTAGCACAGCTAGTAGCATGCACATAAAGGGGGATTCATATGATAGCTGGTATACAATGCGCCCAATGCAGGGCATCCATTGGGCGCATCGTATTGATTTGACCATCAACTGTAAGCCAACTGGCTGCATGTGGGGAGGCTATCGACTTCAGGAGTCAAAGTTTGAATTATTTCAACTTTGAACACTGTGATTGTTGGGCTGGCGTTTAGGAAAGCAGAGCTGGTGTCCTCTATTGAGAACAATAGTTCTTTAACGCTAATAATAATGGCTATATGCATGCAAACATTATTTTACTTTTACTTTAACTTTATTTATACTGAGAAGTCAGAGACCTAGTTATCTTTTACAGCTGATCAATGTGTTATGTGTTTTTTACAAATAATATGAAAAACAGAAATTTTACAAAAAGCTGTCACACTGTACAATAAAAAGGTAATTCATCACTGGCCACAAATGACCAAAATGTCTAGCATTAAGCACTGGCTTAGCATGGTGACGCCGGGCCGGGGTGCAAGCTGTCCTTAGCATTTTATTTTATGTTGTGTTGTTCTGTTGAACTTCCAGTGACA
>JACXGI010001085.1:51196-103483 GCA_016801175.1 Esox masquinongy
TAACACACCTGCTCCCCATTCACACCTGAGACCTTGTAACACTAACGAGTCACATGACACCGGGGAGGGAAAATGGCTAATTGGGCCCAATTTGGACATTTTCACTTAGGGGTGTACTCACTTTTGTTGCCAGCGGTTTAGACATTAATGGCTGTGTGTTGAGTTATTTTGAGGGGACAGCAAATTTACACTGTTATACTAGCTGTACACTCACTACTTCACATTGTAGCAAAGTGTCATTTCTTCAGTGTTGTCACATGAAAATATATAATCAAATATTTGCAAAAATGTGAGGGGTGTACTCACTTCTGTGAGATACTGTATATGCATGTGAAGTCGATTCTGGCATAGAATAACCTCACAGCCAATGTCTGACTAAGATAACCACATAGAACAACACAACATAAAATAAAATGCTAAAAATTATTTATCAGAGGCCAGGCACAGCCCCCCACCCACCTCAGGCCCCCCACCCACCGCGGCCCCCCACCCACCGCGGGCCCCCCACCCCCTGTACCCCCGACAGCTACACCAGTGGCATTAAAGTTACACTGTAAAACATTCCATGAGGGGCATATTAGACAAAAGCAGTTTTACCAAACTCTGAATGAACCTGCAGTATCTCTAGTTTTTTCTCATTTTGATGATTTTCTGTTGATTTTCCTATTCATTTTTGAGGTAAAATAGGTAATAGTAGGTTTCTACATTACAGCCTTGTAAATAAACACCAACCAATGTCTGGCCCTTCTGGAAGCCAGGGAGTCCCAGACAAGTAAAGTGTGTAAAAGACAATGATCTGCATAAAAGTGTAACCAGTAGTAGAATGCTGCATGATAGAGGTTTCAGAACTGATCCTGAGGCACATAACCATGATCTATTATTCACATAAATGTGGCTGGCACAATTTGATTTCAATGCCTAGAAGACAGATATGAATTGTTTCTATGAAAGAAACCAATTATAATTATAATACAACTTCTACACCAACTCAGTAATGTGTGTTATAACGCAATGATTTTCTTCCAAAAAAAATTCCAAGGTACAGTATTGTAATAGGGAACATGTTCTATAACAGAACTGTCTGGGTTAATAATAAGATTATCCAAAAGACTTTGGATTATCTCATAATTCAATTTTGGGACAGAGAATAGCATATATTAAGTTTTAATTCCATTTAGCACCAGCCTAAGATCCATAAGACAATTTTGTGGTAGTTAGAATTGAGAGATCAAGCACTGAGAGGTCAATTCCGACATAATCAGAGGTAAATTTTTTCATCAAAATGCTAAATTCAATTGAAAGCATTTGATAGGTCAATAAATAGAGCCACACAATTCGATTTTTTACAATTGCTACCAATGTAGCAGCTGAAATAAAAACAGAATGCAATGATGTGGAAATCATTTATCCCTATATTTAATTGAAAATAGTACAAAGACAACATATCAAATGTTGAAACTGAGAAATGTTATTGTTTTTGGAAAAATATATGTCCAATATGAATGTGATGCCAGCAACACCTTTCAAAAACTTTGGAATAGGGGCATGTTTACCACTGTGTTGCATCACCTCTTCTTTTAACAACACTCTGTAAGCATTTGGAAACTGCTCAACAGTTCGGGGTCTCCTTTGACATATTTCTCATTTCATTATGCGCCAAATGTTTTCAGTGGCTGACAGGTCTGGACTGCAGGCAGGCCAGTTTAGCACACAGACTCTTTTACTACAGAGCCATGCTGTTGTAATATGTGCAGAATGTGGCTTGGCATTGTCTTGCTGAAAAAAGCAAGGCCTTCTCTGAAAAAGACACCGTCTGGTTGGGAGCACATGTTGCTCCAAAACCTGTATATATTGTTCAGCGTTAATGGTGCCTTCACAGATGTGCAAGTCAACCATGTCATGTGCACTAATGCACCCCCATACCATCACGGATGCTGGCTTTTGAACTGTGTGCTGGTAAGAGGCCAGATGGTCTCTCTCTCCATGATTCCTAAAATAATTTCAAATTTTGATTCGTCACACCACAGGAAATTTTTCCAATTCGCCTCAGTCCATCTTAAATGAGCTTGGGTCCAGAATAGGCGGTGGCGCTTCTGAATCTTGTTCATATATGGTTCCTTCTTTTCATGGTAGTTTTAACTTGCATTTGTGGATGCAGTGACGTACTGTGTTCACACAGTGGTTTACAGAAGTGTTCCTGAGCCCCTGCAGTGTTTTCCACTACAGAATCATGTCTGTTTTTAATGCAGTGCCGTCTGAGGGCCTGAAGATCACTACCATCCAATACTGGTTTTCAGCCTTCTCCCTTGCATAGAGAGATTTCTCCAGATTCTCTAAATCTTTTAATGATATTATGTAATGTAGTTGATGAGATCCCCAAACTCTTAGCAATTTTACATTAAGAAACATTATTCTGAAATTGTTGCACTATTTGTCTCTGGTGTGTTGCTGGCATCAGATTCAAAGTTGCCATATACACTGCTCAAAAACATTTAGGGAACACTTAATCATCACAGTATAACACCAAGTCAATTACACTTCAGGAATATCAATCTGTCCAATTAGGAAGCATAAGCGATTGTGAATCAATGTCACCTGTTTTGGTGCAAATGAAAGTGACAACAGGTGCACTGGAGAGGCAACAGCAAGACAACCACCAAAAACGGAATGGTTTTGCAGGTGGTGGCCACAGACAATTGCTCTCTCCTTATACTTCCGTAGTGATTCTTCTCTAGTTTTGTGTTTTGCTTGTGTCCTTGTCACTACTGGTAGCATGAGGTGGTACCTGCAGCCTATTCAGGTTGCACAGGCAGTCCAGCTCCTCCAAGATGACACATCCGTATGTCGTCACAAGAAGGTTTGCTGTGTCTCCCAGTACAGTCTCAAGAGCATGGAGGAGATACCAGGAGACAAGCCATTACACGAGGAGAGCAAGACAGGGCCGCAGAAGGGTATCAACCCAGCAGCAGGACTGGTATCTGCTCATTTGTGCGAAGAGGAACAGGAGGAGCACTGCCAGAGCCCTACAAAATGACCTTGAGCAGGCTACTGGTGTGCATGTTTCTGACCAAACTGTCAGAAACACACTCCATGAGGGTGACATGAGGGCCCGACGTCCTCTAATGGGACCTGTGCTCACAGTCCAGCACTGTGCAGCTCGATTGGCATTCACCAGAGAACACCAGAATTGGCAGGTCCACCATTGGCTTCTCGTTCTCTTCACATATGAGAGCAGGCTCACAGTGAGCACATGTAACAGACATGAAAGAGTCTGGAGACGCCATGGTGAACGTTATGCTGCCTGCAACATCGTCCAGCATGACCGGTTTGGCGGTGGATCAGTGATTGTCTGGGGAGACCTTCATGTGCTAACCAACGGTACCCTGACTGCTGTTAGGTACCGGGATGAAATACTCAGACCCATCGGTAGACCTTATGCTGGTGCAGTGGGCCCTGGGTTCCTCCTGGTGCAGGACAATGCCAAGCCTCATGTGGCCAGATTGTTTAGGCAGTTCCTGGATGATGAAGGCATTGATGCCACTGACTGGCCCTCACGTTCCCCAGACCTGAATCCAATTGAGAACCTCTGGGACGTTATGTATCGGTGCATCTGACGCCACCAAGTAGCACCAAAGACTGTCCAGGAGCTCACTGATGCCCTGGTCCAGGTCTGAGAGGAAATCCCCCAGGACACCATCCGCTGTGTCATCAGGAGCATGCCCAGACGTTGTCGGGAGTGCATACAGGCACATGGGGGCAATACACACTACTGAGTCACATTATGACTTGCCGTGATGAAATGTTATAAAAATGTTTTTATTTACATTTTATACAGTGTCCCAACTTTTTTGGAAACGGGGTTGTACTTCCATGTTTCATAGATTAGTGCAGCACTAATCAACAGAACTGGGACAGGTTTGTCGCCCCCTGTTGCTCATAGGGTTGACACCTAGCAAAGCACCAAGGACTTTTTTTCTGTGACTAGACTCAGTGAAAAACGTTGGTTATCAACACTTGAGGGGTCCTGCATAAATGCTTGGTTATCATTTATTCCCTATCATTTATTCCTTCATTTTAATTTTGAATGGTCATAAAAGTTCTCTCAAATAGATGCTGCAATAAAGTAGCAATTAAAGGTGTTAAATAAATGAATTTCTATCAGTAATGAGCCCAGAGTGTTTTAGAAATGGAGGAATTGTTCTTCAGGAATTTTACAGTTTTCTAGAAATTTTTCTGGATTCCCATTACAGTCAGATAGTGAGTTTAAGTAGTTTTCGAAATGTGCCTTTTTTAATTGCCTTATATACAGGTTTCTTACCTGTTGAAAAGCTTGACAGTCAGCACTTGAAGCTGTTTTTCTAGTCTAAGCCCATTCCACATTTCTTTGATGAATAGGATATTCATCACCCTTGGGCTTTTGCACATTGTATCGTGTTACAACTAAAATCTAAATGGATGTAATTATGAGGTAATGCCACTGATCAACACAAAAAAGTCCATGAATTATAGACATGCATAAAACAGAAGCTGAGCTAGCGCTAGATAATTTCACTAGTCAAGGGCTCAGAGACAGTCAAGACGCACTGTATGTCTTTAGTGAAACGGGTCGATCTGTTCTTCAACCAAACTGTTTTGTATGGCGCATTTCTATCTGCAATGGAAGTAAAACGCTAGTGAATGCACTAGCACCAGCTACGCACCAGGAATGGCAGAAATGCTATTCTTGTACGAGAGCTTGATGACTAAAAGTTCAGAAATTTCTTTGACATATTTTTTTTTACTCAGAATTGCCCCGTCAAGCTTAAGGGCAGATCTTGTAAAAGACGGTGCCATTCTTAAAGTTCAAATGAAAGACTACCAAACGTTACCCTCCACTGACACTAAGATCCAGTTACATGCACTGGATTTCTATATACACTAACCTGATCATCATTACAAAAAGTGATAGAACACTGCAAGGAATTGAAGTCAGTGGCTCTCAACAACCACCTGGACCACTCACAGCCCTCGAGTCGCCACTCTGCAGAGGCTGCGGTCCTTCACTAGATCAGTGGTTCCCTAACCTCTCCTGGGGCCCCCCTAGCCATTACATCTATTAGATGTAACGAAGATGCTCTTCCTACCAGGAAGGCATGTCTCATGCTATATAACATTCGTAGAGTACAACCTTATCTTAGTATATCTCGTATTAATCCAGGCACTTCTTACGTCTAAACTACTTCAATATACTGGCAGGGTAGGTTTGTATGGCTCCCTGCTTGTAAAAATCTTGTAAAAGCTTGCATTCACTACAAGACCATGATCCTTGCCTATGAAGAAGCAAGGGGAACTGCCCCTCCCTACTGTAAGGCAATGCTTGAACCCTGAGCTCTTTGTTCTGCCAGCTCTGGCCTCCTGCTCATACCATTCCTCCCATGGAGCCCATTCAAAACTCCTCTCTGGTACCCTAATAGTGCCAGAACACCTTCCCCTTGAAGCTAGGACAGCAAAGTACCTGCCCATTTTCCGTGCCATGGGTTTTCTGAAACCCCACCTTTTCAAAGATAATCTGAAATCAACTAATTACAAAACAAAAATGGAAGGAAGAACTAGGCTCTGAAATATTGTGAGGATAACATGAAATACAATTCAGGCCTTAACTCAACATCTCACAGACTACACCAAAGCTAAGCGCCATTAGAAATATCCCTGACACCTCTCCCATGTGTGACAATAGTCAAGCTTTTGATGGCACATTGCACTTTCACACCTACGCCTTAACCCTCACAACTTCTGGTCTGGAATCCTTGGCATCTTTTCTGAGTTCCTGGGCCCTCATTTATCAATGTTGCTTAGAAAAGCTTTTAAATGAACTCGTTCAAAGAAAATTTTTAATGTTCGCAAGTACAAAAAACTTGGTATTTATCAATTGCTCATACGCTTGATTTACACACACCTTCAAGTATTTTGCCATGATAAATCAGACACTTTCTAAAGCACTGTTCTAGTGTATGTGAAGTCTCATTTACATAAACAACTGCCCTAAATGACCATTTATGGTCACAAACCTTCTCTTTAATGCTGCAAGAAATGTCACCAATTTTTGTCTGCCAACATGGAGAAATCAAAGACAATGAAAAAAAATTCTGATGCAGAAATAGAACTTTTGATCACCAAAGTGCAAGCAAAATAAGCCATACTTTTTGGAGTCCTCAATAATGGCTTGACAAATAAGAAACAAAACATTGCTTGAGAGCAGGTTAGAGCTATGGTAAATGAAATTTATCCGTTAATGACAGTTAACAGTTAATGAAATTAAAAAGAAATGGTCTGATTTGAATACATATGCAAAGAAGAAATGATGATCCACAAAAGGGATAAGTGTAACAGGAGTATCAGTTGGTGTGTCTGAAGGAATACCAGCTTTATTTTCACAATCATATTCAGACATTGACACATATAAATATTATTTCTTGACAATAAATATAACAAATATACATAAAATAAATGGAAAACTAAATTAACTAATAAGGGCCACTCTAAGCAAAATCTGCATGCTCACTGAAAACACACTCCTTGTGCAATGCAGCTTGTGCCAGATCCTCCAGCAAAGCAAGATTTGCCATTTTGGACGAGTCAAAATTCCTCAGTTTTGCCTTATATTATATAACTGGTTTAACTAAATTGCCTAACATTCCATTCCATTCTCTTTCTAATTTACTTAATTATTCAATTAGGATTGAATGATTTCATGTTCATGAATTCGATAGCACCCTGACAAAACTATTATTAGCTAAAGTGTCTATAAAAGCAATACATGAATAAATTATTAACGTATTATCTTTTTTCTTCATAGTTTATGATTTGGTCCAGTATGTCAATCCTTTCTCCATTTGGTGGATGGTATTTCATTAGCAGTTTGACTTTTCTACCATAAGGGGCTGTGCGTACGCATGGTCAGAGGTGTGCTTAAATATACACACATTCTCAAGTATAAGTAAAAATTGATAAATCCCACACGTTGCTTCGAAATGATCGCACTCATGGTTTACGAACATTTCTGTTCGTACGCAACATTGATAAATGAGGGCCCTGGAGGTTCCAATAGATCCCTCACACAACTCTGGAGCTTGAGGCCAGTTCCTGTCTGTTTCTTCATTGCAACCCACTAATAAGGGATGTATTTATACCAGATACTCCAGGTGTGTGCCATTGTAGTACCTGGTAGGGTACCTTGCAAGTGTACCTTGTAGGGTAAGAGTTGAATATCCCTGTGATAGATCCTAACCCATAGCTGATTATTTTGGGAGTCCCAGAGGCTCTGGGAAGACTGCAGCCCCAACACCAATTCATCTCTTATAGTCTTATTTCCTTAAAAAAAAGTTATGTTAATATTTTGGAACAAGACTGGTTCCCACAGCTCAGCAAGTTGGCAAATACTTTTTGTTTTGAAAGAATTTGATATCTATTGTAACAAATTACCTATATAAAATTATCAAAAATACATCTTGCAACACATTATTTTCTGTATTTTTTGATGATTTTTCTTACAATGTAAAAACTAAAGTACCCATTTTCGGTACTTTTAATTTCCTTAAGTACCCATTAGGAAATTAAAGTACCCATTTTGTCTACATTTGTAATCATTAATTTGTTACTAATATTTGAAATGTAAAATGGTGCAACATTTATTTAGCAATAGATTTTGAAATGTATTTAGCATGATATTGATAACACATTCAAATAATAAAAAAAAAAAGTTGAACTTGTATCTCCAATATCTTACAGACTCAGTGGTATATGAACAACGGCTACAGAAAAAAAAGAAAGCTATTAGTATTTTGCAATATAGCATTCCAGCATTTGAAGTCCAACCTTTCTTTTCACCAACATTCCTTCCATAAAAATAAACAATCAGCCGATTATTCAAGAAATTACAAAAGTGCAAGTCTGTCACCCAGTCTCTGAAACCATGCCAAGACTTATTTTTATTACAGCCCATTTATGCCCTTTATGGTGTCTGCTTCTGCTCAAACATTAGAGTATCTCCATGGAGACTAGGCACATACCATCACATCCGTCCCCTCGGCAGAATCCAGCAAGGTGCGGCTGCCCGCAGGGTAATTGGTACTACCTTCAAAGTCTTTGCACCATGACGAATCCAAAAGGCAACGTCAGCACGATAAGGGGCTTCCCTAAGTCGGCCTCCCGTCGCCAAGGCGACCTCATTCCGGTGTCTACAAACATCAAGGCAAACAGGAGGTTTACATTCCAGAGGAACTCCCAGGAAGGCGGGGTTCCCTATGTCCTTTTGTGGTTGTTGCTAAGGTAAGTGCATGGTGTGTAGGTGCAAGGCAGGCCAGTCTACCTCACCCACGGCGGCCTACTTCATTAGCAGTGTTAGTGTTGCCACTGACAGTGGACAATGACGTACACGTAACGTTAACCACTAAGGGAAAGCAGCGTGTTTCTTGCTGAGGGAAATCCTTGAGGGAGTATTGCAGAGCAAGGCCTTGTGTAAGCGTCTTAACAGTGCCACTTAATAAAAGCACCACCCAGAACTCTCAGCGGAGTAAGCTGACTGCTTTAGCTGACCCGTCTCTGGGCCTGCAGGAGTGTGGTGTGTGTGATGTCTGCTTCGGTGCTGCCTGTGTGTGTGTGGGTTTTGCTGTGTTTCGTCATGGTCACTTGGGAGGCGTGAGCCTCACAGATGTTTTGCACAAACACAAACCAGGACCTTTGGCTCTGGTCCAAGAGCAATACTAGAGCCTACACTTCTTCTGCTCTTAATAACACACACACACACACCCCCAAGCTGCATGCCTGTGATGTCATCAATTTGGGTGTGAGGGCAAAAGGCTGCCTGTGTTTAAACATCAATCTGGCTACGATGTGTAAAGAACAAAAACAAGCCTGAACTATATAATATGCACTTATTTAAGCTATTGAGCTCTATGGATATATTGACTTATTCATCTGGTTCTGGCCATTTATAACCACTAAACTAAACCTACTAAAATAGAGAAAATACAAAAGCAGTTACCTCCCTGATAGCTTAATTCATCATGATCAACTTTTTAATTATGTAATGAAAAAACGGTTGCAAAGTTCCAAAGGTTGTCTACAAAATTTGTAGATTTTTATTTGGAGGATTCCATGAAGGAAAACACAGGAAATTCAGAATCCTCCAACTAAGACTTTTGTAGAAAACCTATAGAATACTGAGTGAACATGAGGTGGATAAAAATAAGTGTTATCCAGAATGACCATTATCAGAGGCATAATGGCATGTAAAAGTAACAGGCCAAAGTGAAAAATACCCCAGTCCCAGCCAGAGCTCCCATCCGGTTTGCATGCGGCAATGTTTTTCCCAGAACATTAGAAACTCATACAAACCGCAGAGCCAGGGCACCGCTTTCTACCGCATACCTCTGGCACTGCAAAGCCTGATCTGTACAATGTAGAGAGAAACTGTGTGTTTGAGTGAGTTTGTGAGTGTTTTGTGTGTATGTGCAAGCGCCCCCAAAAGCCAAAAGGGTCATTTGGTTTAAATTGTATCTGGCGTGTCGTGTCAACTTCATAGTTGCTAATGAACAAAAGATAAATGACCTACACCAGGTTACCATGACACCTAATGGACTTCTGATGTTCCCACTGTGTCATGTTAAAACTCGGGAGTGGGCCTCGCGCCTGAGCGGTTGGCAGTTTAACTGGTATGCAGGGATCTAGAGGAGGCTATTGGACTCAGATTTTGAGCAACACTTGGCAGGATTTATTCATAACTGGACCTTCACATAAAGTCAACAGAATTTTCATAAGCAAGCTGCTTGAGGGATTTAACAGACTAAAGAAATATTTCAGGTATGAGTTCTAGGCTGTATTTCCCCATCTCCACCATCCAGATGCAGCATCGGGAAAATAGGGTGTCTTCCCTGTCCAAAGCAGCACCCATGTGAACCCCTCTCTACCCCTCTCCCCCCTCCCGCTGGTGCTTTGAACCCATCAACTTCGTAGTCACACCAAAACATATTTTAGCTTGAAGATGCCTGCAGGAGAACATGTTTGAATTGTAATGGCATGTTCGAGGAGGTATTCGATCCTGGGTGGACCAGAAAGCATTGCTGTCACTGGCATCTAGAAAATAATATCTAGGGGTTATTTGCAATATACAAGGTGCTAGGCAGGAGTAGAACAGTCAACAAATTGTTATATGATTCCTTTGCAACAGCGCTGTGTTGACACTTTCTGGACAATACAGAAGTTGTATTTTCATCAGGAATGCAACATATCTAGCGTGGTTCACCTCCAATTCACTGAATTAAAAGTGGGTAAACAGACTTTACAATGATCAACTGCAAATGATTTGAATTGAAAAGCCCAACCAAATCATGTCTGGCTAATTCTGTTACATTTGGACATTATCCAAATCTTGCTTGAGGGCAACAAGCAGTGAGTCACCGAAGCATGCTGGTATACCGGCAGAACGCTAACACGCGGGCAGCGGCACCAAACTCAATGTCAGGATAACAATCACACAGAAACCTGCAGGAACCTGCTCAGGTAATGGCCGCATCTCATCTTAGAGAACTGTCCCGGTACGTCTGTGGGAGTATTGACATGTTGGCCCCAGTTTGAGTTTCTATCACATAGGATTTGTAAGACACCGGCTTCCCAGAACACACATCTTTTATATAAACTTTTATCTTTTTGGTCATGTTGTCTGACAGATCTTGACGACAGCAAAAAAAAAAAAAAAAAAAAAAAAAAAAAAAAAAAGAAATGATAATTGAAACTTGTCATTTTTTTCACCATATGTTTCTATTCATAATGCTGTTCCATCAAAATGTAACTCGCATAAATTGATGTCCCTCACTCTCATTCTTCATCTGTTTCATATCATAGTGTTAAATGAAATCTAATCAGAGCCAGCTTGCATTAAAGTGGTAATTCTGAGGAGCCCATTGACGACAACACAAATGTTAAACTGTCAAGACGGTTCAATTTTTCTGTGACTGGAAAGAGAGCCAACTAGACTAATTTAAATGGCAGTAAACATGTCAGATGAGCACAACAACAATAGGACACCATATATTTAATTGTCGTAAAGTTATTGTTTTAGAAATGGCAACTTATGCAGCAGCAATAGAGATGGTAAGAGGACTTGACTGTGAGAAAAGCAATTTTTCTAGCATGGACATTGCTACTGAAGGCATCTGCCATTTTTTTTAAATGTAATCGACTGGACAGGTTTGCTGTCCGGTTGGAATCATGTGATCATTCCAACCGAAACATCATGAATAGTCAGCCAATGAATTATGCTGAAATGAACTACTTAAACAGGGACATTGCCTCAATGCCACTGCCCATGTTAGTAGATGGCATAATGACACTAGTACAGAGAAGGCATCTTTTCATCTCTATAGATAAAAATTTGATGCACAATACCAACAAACACTGAATCCATATACCAGAACTTCAGTTATTAAATAGATTCTACTTTCCACTTTATTAAGAAATGTAACTGACTGCTAGAATTCAAATTCCCTAATATGTGGATCTCACACCAGTTGTGGTCTATACTGCCCCCTGCTGGTTGAAGTTGAACTCTGCACACTCCAATTTACTGAACTTCTATAGGGCTTTTCGAAGAATCTCAAAGAACCTCAGGAAGATTGTGTTTTTTTTTTTAAGGCCCTTGATGTTTCTGGAAATGGACAGGTGTCTTGAGTGTCTACGCAGTTTGCCGAAGATGTTTGATAACTATCTGAATTGCCAAGCTCTTCGAAGGTGATGCAAATATCTGAGATATTATCCTATACTCCAAGTATTAGTACTAGGCTCAGAGTCAACTGACGAGCCTTTTGCCACAATTTAAAAGGCTAAAAGAAAAAAGTAGATTGGCCATTATGTTGAAAAGTTTTATTTATCTGTAAAAATGACAGTAAATCAAGTTGATAACTGTAAACACTAAGCTACTATCAGCTATGGAAGCCATTTACATGCCGGTAGATGTCTGAAAGATCTATAATGATTTGCCATTTTCAGGTTGCATGAAATACATCAGTATTTCCCATGTCTGAACAGTTGCCTTTGAAACTTTTTCATATTCTGCATTGCATGCACTATGTTATTGTTGGATGTTCAATAAAAAGAAATAGGTAACATAACACTTGCTTGTTTAAAAACCTTTACTGTCATTTAAAATTGTAATTTTTATTATGTACGGGGAACCCTATACTTGTAAATTGAGACAGAAAGCAGAAACAAAACTATAACAATGATGTATGAATATACCATAACAAACGTCCCAATGACATTCTCGCTCTTCTCTTTAATAGCTACATTGGGAAACACATTCTGCGATCAACCTTTTAAACCAGTATTAATTTCTTTATGATAAGAAACAATCATGTTGGTCTTTAGCTGAATACAAAATTAAGAAACGGGTAGCACACAAGTGATATCTCATGAACCAAGTAACTTTTACTCAATTCAACCAAGTAGCTTTTACTCAATTCCCCCAAAGTGATCAGAGAAATGGCTTTAATTTCTCTTTAAAAAAATGATGATCCAGTGTTACCATCACCAATACGTATCATGTTATTTGTAGTAAAATGTAGGAAACCGTGAAGGCCCATCTTTTGTTTATGCTTATTCAACATTGATCAATCAAAAAGCAAGAAAAAAAAAAAGATCAAAATAACTAGCCTGGCTTCCTTTTTAGTCGTCATCAAAGTTCTGTTGTAAAAGGAAGTTAGCGGCCAAGTTTTCGTTCTTCTCACAGGCAAAGTAGGCCTGTATAACAAGTCCTTCAGGGAATCCTAGGGCTTTTAGCTGGAAGAGAAAACAACCAAAGTAAATATTGAAAAAGCATAACCAAACTTCCTGAATACAGGAATGGCATGTCTACTTCCATACTAGATAAATGTATACCTCAACAGCAATACATTCAGTAGTTTGAAATCAACACTCCACTTGTACACAAGTGGTACTCTCCTTGGACCTATTTCATATACAATATATTTTTTTAAGTATGTAAATATACTCAAAAATACTAGATTGTTATTTTGTAAAATTGTGGATCTCACTAGCTCAACCTGGGACTGTCCAAGGTAGCAATGCAGTTGTTCGTTTTCGAACAATCCCCCCAGAGGCTTGCCAAAAAATTTCTGGATAGTGGAAACTGACAAAGGGCTGGTCAAGTTGCTGCACACAGTCCAATGTTACTAACCCTGTGGAGATGCAAAAACAAAAATTCTATGATCCCTAAATTCAACTCTATACTTAATCCTAACCCTAACCTCAATAACCTAACCTTTTCACCTAAATTTAACCAAGTCCTAATGCCTAACCCTAACTCATAATACCTAAAAACTTAACCAAGTCCAAGTCTATAATGCCTAAACTTAACCAATTTCACTTTTAGTCCCCAAAAGGTAAGGAAAACATGCCCACACACAAGTCAGTTGATTCCAGCCCTCAACACTTTCTTGGCCACCAATTATTTCCTGTGAATAAATCACTGTCAGTATGTGTGTAAACTTTTCCAGCAAGCTATTTAGCCATTCACAGAGAATCAATGAGAGTGCATTGATACACAGTCATGGGAAAGTACATACACCCACTGGAAAGTTGTCTTTTACATATTTATACATATGGATATATAATTTTCAATTCAACACCATTGACAGATAAAGGTAATCAAATGTAATAAATGATACTGAAAGGGTATACTTTGCAATCATGTATTCATCAAAAATGAACAAATGCAATTTTACAGTGCCCAAGCTGACATTAACCAAGTTGCCTGAAATAACTTAATGCAGCAGTTTCTTGTAACTCTTTGTCTATCCTACAAGAACTGGGAGGAATTTTGGACCACTCTTCTTTACAGTACTGCTTCAAGCATGTCATGTTCGAGGGCTTTCTGGTATGCATGGCCCACTGCAAGTACCCCCACTTTGTTTTGATTGGATTAAGATCTGGCCTTTGACTCAGCCATTCCATAACCCTCCATTTCTTTTTTAGCCATTTAGTCATAGCTTTGTGTGTTTTGGATCAATGTCCAGTTGCAAGCTTTTTTAAAGATGGCCTCACATTCTCCTCAAAAATTCTCAAGTACAATATGGAATTCAAGGTTGACTCAATCATGGCAAGTTGGCCAAACCCTGAGGTAGCCCTAAACCATAATACCTCCATTCTTTACAGAGGTTCTTCTATTACAAGTCAGTGTTTTGTTTTCACCAAAGATGGCCTTCAGGGCTGCAGCCAAACTCCACCTTTGACTCCAGAGCACATTGTGCCTGTAGTTTTGGACATCACCTAGGTGTTGACTGGCAGAACAGTTGCGCCCCGATATTCTTTTTTTGAGAGCAGAAGCTTCCTTCCAGACCGCCAAGACGGCCAAGTTCGCGCAGGCTCTTTCTGACCGTTGACTCAAGCACATCCACACTGATTGTGAAAAGAGAGGTTTATACAGCCCTTGATTTTACCCTGGAGATCACAGAAAATTCTACAGCATCTTTCTGTCAGCTCTTATGCTGAATTTGGTGGGACCACATGTTGTATGTGGATTGCCAGTGGTTGGCAATTTTCTCCACTGGTAGATGATCCATCAGAGTGGAATGGTGTACTGAGAATCCATGTCGTGATGGTAAAGGAACGTGTGTAGTAATTTCTTTTGCTATAGGATCTATGTCAGTTTTTTATTTTACTTGTAGAAATGGTTTATAAGTTTATTTTTTGTGTAATTTGTTAAATTGGGTTACCTTTATAAATTAATGTGGTTCGGGTTTAGCACAAATATCCATACGTTCAAACACGTTAAAAAAAGACTACTTTCTACAGGGTGTACTTTTTCACAATGGCAATAAATTAGGAATTATGGGGAAATGTTTATGAGTACTATTCCAATTTGAATTCGAGCTAACAATCAAATTAAATCTAGAACCGTCTACAAACAGTCATTTCATCCTTACCCTCTCAATCGCCTCCTTCTCCTGGGGTGTGACCTGGATGTAGTTGGTGCCACTTCCAGCCTCCCCACCAATCCCCACTCCACCACCGCCGCCCCCACCACCACCTCCTCCACCTCCCTGTCCCCCCTCTGTGGCTGGCTCGTTCAGCATCTGAATGAACTGCTCTTGGTGACTGCTGATTTGCTGGAAAGAAAACAGACAGGTTGCGTTCATTAGGGCGCACTGCAGAAAAAAAAGCAGCTGCACCAAAAAATTGGAATAAGCATTTCTTGTTGTTCAGATGAGTTTTACATATTACAATACTGCCTTGGCACAGCACAGACTGTATCCAAATAAATCGTCTGTTTCAAATTTGGTCAAAACACCAGTCCGGCATTCAGTGTGTTTAAGACGCATTGACAATCGCAACATGGAGAATTATGCACCTAATTCGACACATCTGGGGTAATTATAGCGGACCCTAAGTCTGAGGATGAATGCACACTGCTTCCAAAATGACACCCCCATTCCCTTTATAGTGGACTACTTTTGACGAGCTGTGACAATAGTGTGCCATTTTAACTTCAAACCTTCACCACTGCAGACAGGAATCAATTGGCACATGGCTACATGCATGCAGAAATGTAGCTAGTTTAATTCACTGCTCATTGTAACCACGTCACTGAATAACTGAATCCCCAAGAGGCCACCGATTCGGGAGAAAAACGGACAGACTAAATAGCAGTGTCTCCACTGTGCATGTTGGTGCTGTGTGTCCTCCTTACTTGTAGGAGTTGGGGGTTCTCCCTCCCTATCTGCTGTAGTAAGGCAGGGAGTAGGGAGGGGTTCTGTTGGATGATCTGCCTCATCTGGAGGAACTGGGGCTGGTTGACCAGGAACCCCAGAGGGTTGGCTGGGAACACAAAAAAGTTACACCACAAAATAAAACACCGGCAGGGATGGATTTCCAGTTGCCTTAATCCCTTACACTCAGCCTGTATGAGTGGGGTGGAACTCAAATATTGTACAAAGAAATATTTAATGTTTTCTAGCTAGCTTTTTAGCACATTCACAGGGAATCAAGGAACTACAGTTGTGCTCATAAGTTTGCATACCCTGGCAGAAATTGTGAAATTTTGGCATTGATTTTGAAAATATGACTGATCATGCAAAAACACTCTTTTATTTAAGGATAGTGATCATATGAAGCCATTTATTATCACATAGCTGTTTGGCTCCTTTTTAAATCATAATGATAACAGAAACCACCCAAATGGCCCTGATCAAAAGTTTACATACCCTTGAATGTTTGGCCTTGTTACTGACAAGGTGACACACACAGGTGAAAATGACAATTAAAGGTGAATTTCCAACACCTGTGGCTTTTTAAATTGCAATTAGTGTCTGTTTATAAATAGTCAATGAGTTAGTTAGCTCTCACGTGGATGCACTGAGCAGGCTAGATGAGCCATGGGGAGCAGAAAAGAACTGTCAAAAGACCTGCGTAACAAGGTAATGGAACTTTATAAAGATGGAAAAGGATATAAAAAGATATCCAAAGCCTTGCAAATTCCAGTCAGTACTATTCAATCACTAATTAGGAAGTGGAAAAATCGGGGATCTCTTGATACCAAGCCAAGGTCAGGTAGACCAAGAAAGATTTCAGCCAAAACTGCCAGAAGAATTGCTCGGGATACAAAGAAAAACCCACAGGTAACCTCAAGAGAAATACAGGCTGCTCTGGAAAAAGACGGTGTGGTAGTTTCCAGCAGCACAATACGACGATACTTGAACAAAAATGAGCTGCATGGTCGAGTTGCCAAAAAGAAGCCTTTACTGCGCTAATGCCACAAAAAAGCCTGGTTACAATATGCCCAACAACACCTTGACACGCCTCACAGCTTCTGGCACACTGTAATTTGGAGTGACAAGACCAAAATAGAGCTTGATGGTCACAACCATAAGTGCTATGTTTGGAGAGGGGTCAACAAGGCCTATAGTGAACAGAATACCATCCTCACTGTGAAGCATGGTGGTGGCTCACTGATGTTTTGGGGGTGTGTGAGCTCTAAAGGCACAGAGAATCTTGTGAAAATTGATGGCAAGATGAATGCAGCATGTTCTCAGGAAATATTGGCAGATAATTTGCATTCTTCTGCATGAAAGCTGCACATGGGACGCTCTTGGACTTTCCAGCACGATAATGACCCTAAGCACAAGGCCAAGTTGACCCTCCAGTGGTTACAGCAGAAAAAGGTGAAGGTTCTGGAGTGGCCATCACAGCCTCCTTAATATCATCGAGCCACACTGGGGAGATCTCAAACGTGCGGTTCATGTAAGATGACCAAAGACTTTGCATGACCTGGAGGCATTTTGCCAAGACGATTGGGCAGCTATACCACCTGCAAGAATTAGGGGCCTCAGACAACTATTACAAAAGACTGCACGCTGTCAATGATGCTAAAGGGGGCAATACACAGTGTTAAGAACTAAGGGTATGCAGACTTTTGAACAGGGGTCAGTTAATTTTTTTCTTTGTTGCCATGTTTTGTTTTATGATTGTGCCAATCTGTTATGACCTACAGTTGAATGTGAATTCCATAAGAAAGAAAAGACATGTGTTTTGCCTGCTCACTCATGTTTTCTTTATAAATGGTTCATATATTACCAATTCTCCAAGGGTATGCAAACTTTTGAGCACAACTGTATATTAAACATTTTCGTGCACTAACCATGACTCACAAAAGAACCTTCGCCTATAAATGTGCTTTGTTTCCTCTCCTAACAGAGCTGTTGAGGAACTAGAGCAAGCATAATAATGTTTATTTAGTTTGGAACACAGTCCTGCTCTCCTGCCATCACACAATTACTAATATTCACACAATCCAAAACCAGCCCAAAATAAATTGCAATCTGTGTCAGCTGGGCATAATTCGAAAGCTTTTCCTAATGCCAAAATGACTAGCTAGGTTGTAAAATACAATCTTAGTGTGGTAGGCGCAAAGCATTTCAAAGCAATGTGTTATCATTTTGGGATGCATAAAAATGACAGGGGGTTTCAACTCAGAAAAACGTGTTGAATACTTTTGCACATGAAGGCACGGAAACAGGTGCGTGCTATGAAGCATCAATCACCTCCTGTTGAGCCTGTGCTGCTAGGCGTGGTCATACTGCCAGTGTTCAGAGCTGGAGTTCCTCCACCCACAGGGGTGACCCCTGGGGCTGCTCCTGCGTGTCCCTCTTCCCCAGCTGGGATCCCCTGAAGAACAACCACAAGAAAACGTTAACTACAATATTAGGAGAAACAACTTCAGCAGTTGACAAAGAGTGGAGGTATATTAAGTGCAGTGTTGGGGGCAACGCATTACTAAGTAACAAATATTAGTAGTCAGACTACTTTGTTTAGGTAACAAGTAACGTAATGTGTTAGTTATTTAATTTAAGTAATCCCTTACTAGTTTTTTTAAATAAATAACGTGTTACTCAATTTCCCTCAGTGCAACCTACGAAGCATTACGTGGCATTCCTTTTCCCTAGTAGCAAGTGGTTATATAGGATGCAAAGATGGGAACACCAGCTCCCCCAGATACAGGTCATGATACTCCTACCAAAGCCACTCGCCCAGTTCCAGTACCTTTCAAAACAATATGTAGTGTCAACTAGCGATTTGTGCAGCGGAAGGCTGAGCTTGGGTAAGCTTTGCGATTCTGGCTTGGGAAGCAGTTTACCATTTCGACTACATCGTCATTACCCTCACATACAACCAATCACCGTGGTTGTTGCTATGTTTTGCTGGGATCTCTTGCCTGTTGGAAAACCAAATTTTGATCAGAAAACAATCTGTTGGACCACCAAAGTTGATCCTAAATCATCCTCCATTATTTCCAGGCAAACGAATGTTCGATCCGAATGAATTTGTAGCTGCCCCTTCAGTGCTATATTAACAGCAAATTGCAACGGAGAGCATTCAAAGTGCATAGGGGCTTCTTTGGGATTCACAAGGGTACACTTTCATCTTTTCATTAATAAACATTATGTAGGCCACATTGTATTTGTACATGGGAGGAGTTAATAGTAGTTTAATAGTGGCCGTTTAAATAAGCAGAGAAACATTTTCTTTTGTCAAATTTAGTTTATAGTAAATTAACATCTAAATAAATGTTATGTTTGTTAATGAGAATATTCGGAATCATTTCAAAACAGATTTAGCAATTATTCACCTTCAAATAAAGTCATGAAACATTAATGGATTATGCACATTCCAGCAAAGAGATTTCAAACTGCAGTTTTCTTTTTGAGAAGGTATGTTTATCAGTGTACAATGCTAGAGCTGTTATTTCTGTTCTTCATTGTTCACCACAATGGATCTATCTAGTATTGAAGTCTGTACATATAGGCTGTTAAAAAAGCCTGGCCCGAAAATGTGGAGGCAGTTGCAATCCGAAATAATTGATTGATTTAAGAGATTCTTGATTAAAGAACTAACCACAAAAATTATTTTGGCATTATGGTATATGATTACTTGAGATAATAGGATTGGTCACTCTCGCTGTATATTGATTGATTGAATTGATGTTATATGCTGTTGAGTGACACTGACAATGCAATACCTGACAACGTAATTATACGACGTCCCATTAACTGAGTGCCTTCTGGGCATAAGTGACCAACACCTGAATATAGAATCAAAGAACTTATCTTTAAGTAACTACGTCACTTAAAACCTTACTTTCTAGAGCAAGTAACTAAGTAACGTAACTGGTTACATTATGGGAACTGTAACTAGTAACTGTAATTAGTTAAAAGTTTAATATTACCGAACATTGCTTAAGAGCAAGGTATTTCGCCTCGTTGGATCTTGTCACCTTGTGTTACAAAGGGTTACACTTTGAAAGTCCCAATTTCCATCTATAGATGTTCTATAGATAGTAATACTATCAACTAATTTTCAACAAACTTTAAACAAACTATCGGTTGATAAACAACTGCTTGCTAGGGTTAGGTTTAGAATTAGGTATAGAGTAAGGGTTAAGGTAAGAATGGAACGGTCTGTCTTCCTGGAAAAATATTTACATGTAGATACGGCTGCATGTTTCAGGTTATTGCCCTGTGACATTTGGTACATTTGGCAAGCATTTCCAAAACATGACAGCCACCGCCTTGCTTGAAAATGTGGCTTGAAGAAAAATTTTAACTTGAGCAAATTTCTGCAGATTTTTTTTAATTTTAGTGCATTGATGAAAATAGGATGGAGGTTTTAGATTATTGTTGTTTTTACATGCTTTCTTCATTTAACTGTCATTTAGGTTTGCATTGAGGGGTAACCTACATTCAAGTGGAAAAGACTCCCTTGTACTACTTGTTTCAACACAAATATTTGCGCTCAATTCTAACCACATTCACTGACAATGGTAAACCCCTTCATTTATCAGCACATAAAATTGCTAAAATTAGTACAAATTATTAGAAAACCAATAGAGTGTAACTTCGGCGGGTCCAGCCTTCCATAAAGATCCGAAACATGTTGTCTGGACGGATTATCTACAAATGTAGAAAATTTCAGAGCATTGTCAATCTACCAGCTGAAGCGAGGAGTGTACTTGTTTTTTACACAATATGAAATCGTTTTGCATTTCGACAGATTTTTGATAAATAAATGATTGCAATGAATAATCTTCCTGTAAAACTTATTAAATTAGGTGACTTTTATCTGTCTAGTGTTGAAGTGAAAATTACATATCAATATGACCAAATATGTAAAAAATAAAATAAATCCAGGGCAGTGTATGCACATAACTCAGCAATGTGGCTGATCAATTGTCAGGTTTTCCATCACATATTTTAAACTCCCCATAGGCTTCACGATAAATTCCATGGTGTGTCTGTCGTGACTGGGCGTATATAACAAAACTTACCTTTCTACATGTTCTGACAAAAAACTCAAAAATAATAGATAAATTATATAAAACACTGTTGTGAGATTATGGTGTGAGAAACAAAGGACAATAGGCAGGATGTGATGCCTGTTACTGATGGGCCCCACACATCCTATCCATACATCATGCTAGGAGCCGTCCATTCGCTGTCATAAGACTCTGAACGGAGACCCATGGACCATAGGGGACACTGGAACTTACCATACAAGGGTATTATGTAGGATAAACCTTTTGTTTTGGAGGATAATAGACTGCGTAATGGTTGGCCATGATAACTGACTGCATTCTATGTGTTCTGGCATAAAAGACTTAACTTTGTAATTATTGGAGTATATGTAAGAACTAAGGCAGATCAACATCTTGGACTCATGCTAATAAAGAAAGTTATCCCCTGACTTCTGGTTTTATGATTTTTTTCATGGATCAAAAGTGGACAGAATGTAACAATGTTTTTATAATTGTACAATACAATTATACAATGACTGAAAACCCTTTTAGTAAATAATCTATTAGACTTCAACAAAACTGCAACAGGGAATATATAATAACAATAAAACAAAAGGGCACATCACTCAGGTAATAGAACAGATGAACGCATAATCAGTCAGAAATAAATCAGCCATTTTATAGCAGTTGGCTGATACAGATGACATTTTCTGTATATAATTGGCTGATACCGATTGCTGGCTGATATATTGGTGCACCGCTAATTGATAGTGCATTTAAACCCAACTTAACATCACTACGCCCAAATCGTTGCCAATTTTTGTTGAGCATTTGAAAAGACGACTGGTTTTTGAGCCAATCTAGAAATCACATTACTCGACTGAAGGACTTTCACAGATTATTGTATGAGTAAAGCGAAGGTATTCATGTAAACCTTTATATCTCATAGCAAAACCTGAATGTATTTAGTCTTACCATCAAAGAGAGGCTTACAAACATTGCATTTCAGTTTTGTTACTTAAATTTAATTAAAATATCCAGGAATTTTCAGTTAATATAATATTAAAATTGTATTAATTTCAGTCCCACAACCAGGAAAATGCAGAGGGGGCAAAAAAACATAAGTCAATTTAAAGGCATTGCTGCTTCCATCGTGAAAACCCTAAGACACGGATAAAAAATACAAATCCTAACCACAAGCACAAAAAGTTCATATTTTGTTTTACCATGGCATTCCGAATAAAAGTCAACATTACATTATTTTGGGACTAAACCATCTACCCTGCATAAAAGACGTGATGATGAAGCAGATGGGGAGGGACTTACTGTAAGCAGGTACTCCACAGCTCTGTCTGGGTTATTGAAGCTAGCTCTAAGGGCCGCCACCACCTGCTCCCTCTCATAACCCATCAGCATCATCTCTGTCACCATGTTCTCATATGATTGACCCGTCACTGAGGAGTAGGAGGACCAAACAAACAATCAGACGGCATTCTGATCTAAGGGATTCTCAAAGCTTTATATGACATCAACTAGGAAACACATAGCCTAACAAAAAACAGATTCAGAAATATTCCTTTTACCATCGTATCTACATTTTTACAGGGAAGGCGCACTATTGAGAAACATGCACACAAGTAATTTCTAAACAAGGAAATTAAGTATTCTATTAGACAAAATGTTCTCAAAACTGGGGTAATGTACCAGGAAAACCATTTACCAAGAGCAGAAGTAGCCTCTTCAAACATGTTGACATTTGTCAAGAGACCAGAAGAACTGCAATAGAAGAGGGTTATACACATTTCAGTCCATTTTCTGCCAACTAACTGACCCTTGTTAACTGCCTTACAAACAGTTTAAATGTTTTTCAACCAGGAAAATGAAACACAGAATACTGTGTGTATACAAAGGAGGATTTTCATTAAGAGCTTAATTGGAACATGTAACAAAAGCAAGCAAATCGACTCACTGCCAAGTAAAAAATATTGACCAAACAAGCCAATAACACATTTGCCAAAATGCAATCTGTGGGAAACAGGATTTAACAGTGCCCCTTACGCAAGCGGTCTCATGTGAGACAGATGAAAACCCCCATAGATACTTGCGAGTATTACCAAGACCGTGCCTTTGGCATCTGGACAATAAAATAATGTTGATATAAAATATAAGCAACCTTTCTTTAAATTAATAAAATGAAGAAACGCCTCAACATTTTGATACTTCTATTTGTCTAGGCTACTTTGAAGCAAGGTAAAAAAAATAAATCATAATGATGCAAAGTGTTCAAGATTCAAGTGTATAAGGGCATGTTTTCAAACTGCATGTAAAAGTAGTGGGTGACACATTGACAACCACTTTACTGTTGCTCATGCATTTCAATGGAAGGGATGCTTCAATTAAAAGCAGAAAATAAAACATACCCTTCAATTGGTTATATCAATATTGCAAAAAAAATTATGCAATGACTGGGAAATTCATGGAAGCAAGTTTCACTCCAGCTGCAACCAGATGTTGACGGAGTTGAGCTTGTGCTGTCCATGTAACAGTTGACTGTTTAACAATCCTCTGAACCTACGATACTGTGCAAGAATGATAAGAGACATGGCAAATACTGAAAATAAAATTGGACTATTTTACTCCATTGATGTATGCAAATGAACCTTATAAGCATGAATGCTCAAATACATTTTCTTGCGACAAACAGATTTTGCATTTAACATCCTAATTCTGTAGTAAATTAGTGATATGTTCTGTACTGAAATATAGCCATTAGAACCTGAGGACATTTCTAATAAAACATCTGCTACAAATCATGACATTCAATTTCATCACTGATGTAGCCTACTTGACAGAAATGATGAGTGGTATTTATAAAACAATTATCTTGACATCCGGGCAATAAACCCATACACAACAAGTCTGAGCAGTTATTCCAGCATTGACCTGCACTGGTCAAAATATCTTTACAACCGTAAAAGCATGAATATATTGTGCATGTTCAATGAAGGAAGGAAGGTAAGGCATTGCCTGCTGGAAGATTATAGGCTAAACTAGATCATGAAATAAGCGTTTAAATACATTTCTATACATCTCAATAGCACACAATGCTTTTTTATGGTTTGAAAGCACACCATGCTTTCATAATCACAAAAGAAAATGTGCTTGCACAGGTATGCAACCAATTCAAAAGTCTAAGCCCAAAAGTCTAAGTGACTGAGTCCAAAACCAAATAGACCCTGGTCAATAGCACTGCACAATGTAGGTGATAGGGTGCTATTTGGGTTAAAAGTAACTACAATAGTGACCTGGGGGTCATTCGGGAGACGGTCAGGGATTGCTGAGCAAGCCATTACCTGGTGGGGGTTGACGCTGGGGCGGAGGTGTCAGAGGGCTTCTCCTCAGCTGGTTTGTCCACTTTGACTCCCTCGGGTGGGTTATCTGACCCTGACGAGGCAGCAGGGGGAACGGTGGGGGCTGTAGTGCTAGCGGGGGTGGTCGGAGCAGCTTGGGAGGGCTGGGCAGCTGCTGGGGCTGCTTTTGGCTAGACAGAAGGCAAAGGGGAATGTTTTTTGGCTGAAGAGCACCTTTACTAAAAAGGACATGTAGGTGACAGTGAAACATGGCTTCTATCAGGAAAGAAGTTGGACTTCTTCAGGCTGCAGACAGGGACACTGGGAAATACTGCATTCAATATGCATTTATTTTAGTTACATTTCACTTTATTTGAGGGAACAACAGATCCTTAAAAATAAACACCCAGACTGCACATGGCGCTTAGTGATTCTATCTGATGATTTAAGATGATAGTTTCCACCATTCCAATATGAAAATTCACAAAAACAGTACTTTAAGTCCATGTCGAAAAGAGCATCTGCTGAATGATGTAAATGTATTATTAATAAAGGCTTTCCTAAATCAACACTTCAAGGTCACAACCTGTTGTCACATATCACTATAAACCCCTCTCAGCAGACAGGACATATTGTAGCTCAGTGTGGTAGGACACCCAATCGTTGCATCAACGGTTGCTGCGCCAGTTCGCGTGGGGAGAAAAATTCCAATCTACTCGACACAGCAGGATTCTATCTGCATTCTGTCTTCTTACTGAAAGAGGTGCACTATAATTGGTCTAAGAAACATATTGCTTTTCGGTGAACACACCCACAATATAGAAAGTTCAGTCTATGGGGCATTATCAGAGCTTGTCATTGTGTTTGTATGTCAGGGTTTCCGTTTACAAAAAAAAGTAAATGAAATAGTGCCGGCTAAAGTGTCTGAGAGAAAAGTGTGATGAAGGGGACTCGATGGACTTTGTCATTAATGTGCGTGACCTTATTTCCCTTAGAGGCTTTTTTCCCCCCTGAGTGTAGGGGCATTGTGATTTAAACATTTTGCATATAGATAATTGAATGCTTGCAGGGTAATTATGGCAAGAAAATATTTGGTAGAATCAGCATCAGTGTATTTCAAAACCAGTAGCCTAATTTCTTTTGCAAGTGGATGTGATGCTCAGCTGAATGCTCGCTACACTAAAGAGTAACATTTCCATATGTTGTTGTCTCCTTTGATTACATTTGACACGTTTGAACTTAGCAGTCATGCACAAGTAGACTAAAACGTTTTGCAACCTGTCGAAACAAAAAGCAGAACTATTACAATGAAATGTATAGCAATTCATAAAATGCTTCCACTTACGAAGCTAAGCCAGAAATGTGGTATAGACCACTGCTATACCACGTGATATGTGAAACCGGGTAAAAATAGATTTTTTGCTAAGGTTTTTGAATAAATAATTGGGTACTTGAACGTTAGATAGACATCACAATGCATTCAATTATTTGCTCTAAATCATGAACTAATCATGTGCAAACATGATAGTTGGTACCCAGATCACATCAACAGGTCTAATTACAGAAGAGTTAATATTCCAGCGTTTGCATTTATTAAAATCTAAATGTAACAAAAAAAGACAAATGACAGTTGGCCAACTCACGGAACAGAACTCCTGGTCTGTGAGTCTGTGTTAGAGTTGGTGTTTGTGTAAAACCTGCTTGATTATGATTCCAAAATAAGTAAACCTACTGATGTGGTAAAGAGGTCAATTGTACTCTAACCAAACAATGGAAATGTCATGGCAACACATGAGGGAAAACATTAAGAATAACATGTTAACCTCTCTACTGACCCCCAGCAAAATGTCTTATCCACCTATGTGTATACATTATTTGTTGTGTATGTTATGCGTTATGTGTATGAGAAAAAATACTGAGTATGATACTTGCATGGATATCATCCCCAATATATGCGCATGTCATCGTCAACAATCAACTGCAATATAGATGAAAATGACTTTACTACACCCACTGATTTCCTCATGCTAGCTACGCTACCAGCTAATTTAAATTGCATGTAGCTGTTTGCAGTCATTTCTCAATCTGAAAAGCACCTTTTTATTTGTTTAGCAGCAAAAACAACCAAATACATCAAAATCAAATGCACGGAATTCCATTGTGGGCCTGTCAAAATAAAGAAATCAAAGGATTTTACAAATATTAACTTAATCAGTTTTTGACTGTCAAAGGCAGTGCCCAAATGTTTTCCCCAATGGGAGGCATGTCCTTCAGCGTTGCTATTACCTCTTACCACATATACGCATCTATTCATTTAATGGATATTCCTCAAGAATTCTGTTCCCTTACCTTTGCCACCATGACAACCACAAAGTTCTTCTCATCAATCTTATACTCTTTGAGGGCTGTGTCATCATTTAGGATTTTCCCTGGAAGTAACAAAACTGGATAATCATTATTCAGCCCAAAATAGCCAAATAATTACATTCTTACCCAAATTACATTTCTGGAATCCTATCCCTGTCAACCATTAGATTAAATCAGAGGTAAAGAAAAAACAACAAATACATAGACGGAATAGAACATTTCTGCATTCCCAGAACACAATTACATGAAAACACTGAGATGACAACCTGTGGACTAGTGCCTTACTCATGCAGCTCTCTTATCAGTGTGTCACAGGGTATGCCAGAGAAAAGTAATTAAATCTTGACAGCACTGCACAACGTTGTATCCATTCAAGTCTTAGAAAACTGCCAAAGAAAACGTGAATAAAGACAAACTATACCTGCATATATTAACTTCTGTCCAGCAACTGGAAACCCATCTTTTCCCTTCTCATTCTCAATTTTCTCTTTTAAGGTTTTCACCTGTAAAGAAAGACATGCAAATCATAAAGCACTCAGTCATAGTCTATTGTAAGGGCCATAAGACATTTATTTGTTTATTGGTGATAATTAAAGTATATAAAATCCAATAGAACATTGGATTTTGGTGCATGAGTTCATAGCGTTAATAAATTAATCTTTCCTCATAAAATCGAAACGGCAACTAAACTATCTAGCCAAATCTGAGAAGCACCTAGCTAGCAAAATAAAGTTAGTTAGCATCAGCTACTTGGTTCGATAGCGTCAGTAGGTAATTTGTAACCATTAAGCCAGCTTCACTTACTAATTGTTAACTAACAATCTATGTGGGTATCAAACAGAAAACTGTCGTTAGATATAATGATCGATTATCTACATTATCAATACACTTTAGTAGTTAGCAAAAGTAACGTTAGGTAGTGGCAACTATGGTACAGAAGTTATCCAGCAGCTTCATAACACGTGAGGAAGCTAGCTAACAGTAGGAGTTAGTAAGCTAACATATTAACTTGTTTACATTAGAATGCCCTCATACTTTTAAAATAGTTAGCGTTTACACATATTGTAGTTATCTATTCGTGACTATGATTTTTACATAGTCGTTGTAACTTATTAACTAGTTGGGATTGAGAAAGTTGACTTAGCTAATTAGCTACCTACCAGCCAATACTAGCATTAGTCAGCTCACGTTAGCTAGCTACCATTTCCTTAAGTTTCAGGTACAGCAGTAGCTGGCCGTTGCTGTACTTATAGCCGACAAAAAATATATCCATATATAAAACAACATTAATACGCTGGTGTGAAAAGGAGTACTAAAAAAATACGTAACTTGCTACTTGACTGCGGACTTTAATAAGTAGTTTTCTTCATGAAATCGTAGCTACCTAGCTATGTGGATCTAAGAATAACTTCGCTAGCTTGTTAGCCGAAGCCCTCCACCCCTTCAACAAATGCATGTTTTCAACCCACCGTCTCCTCAGCGTCTATGTCGATTTTAAATGTCTGCTGCTGGAGGGTTTTCAACGTTATCTGCATTTTGGTGACAATAAATGTATATTAAGTTTCTGAACTTGTTTCCCCACGTATTCTTTTCGAAGGTGTAGCTAGCTAGACTCGTTACTATTTTCGCTAGTTCATCACAGGCTGTCCGCCGCCATTACGCTTATGCCTTTTCCAGCGCATAAACAAACCTGACTTTGCACAAAAGACGAGTAGGCATGCGCCAACGGGAGATGCGAGTGCGATGGTGCTCAAAATATGGGACATTTAGTATGACTTTTTTTTACTGATTAATGTTTTTTTTATTAACGAGTTTTCTTTACAGGATAAATGTATTGTATTAATATATTTCTGTTGGTCAGGATCTTTAAAATGGTGGGGTTTCAAAAGTTTTAGGGAAATGACCTCTGAATGCTGTGCTCGGGTAATAATAGGAGGACAGGGAAGAGCTTTGAATGGTCTGGTGGGAGCTCTAGCAGAAGAGGTGGCAGAACAAAGAGCTACTGAGTACAAGATCTCTGAGGAGAGAATTTTTATATCTCCTCAAATAGAATTTACCATTGTGGCTCATTATAATACCATAGAAGAAGAAGGAAGTCATAGAGTATAAAACATCATATGTGAGAATGCTGTTCATTGACTACAGCTCAGCCTTCAACACCATTGTGCCCCACAAGCTAGCGGTGAAGCTCAGGGATCTGGGTCTCGACCACTCTATGTGCAGATGGATCCTGAACTTCCTGACGGGCAGACCCAAGGTGGTGCGGATGGGCAACACCACCTCCTCCTCACTGACTCTCAGTACTGGCTCCCCCCAGGGCTGTGTGCTGAGCCCGCTCCTGTACTCCCTCTTCAACCACGACTGCCTGGCAACCCACGTCTCCAACACCATCGTTAAGTTTGCTGACGACACCACCATCATAGGACTGATCTCTGACAACGACGAGTCAGCCTATAGAGACGAAGTAAGGTCACTGACTTCGTGGTGTCCAGCTCAATATCAGCAAAACAAAGGAGATGATTGTTGATCACAGGAAGCAGAGGCGGGGAGACCACGCCCCCATACACATCAATGGGTCTGCAGTAGAGAGAGTTCACAACATCTGGTTCCTTGGTGTCAACTTCAGCGATGACTTGACCTGGTCTCATCACTCCAACATCTTGGTGAAGGAGGCCAGGAAACGGTTCTTCTTCCTATGCTGATTAAGGAGATTTGGCATGGATTCCAGGATACTCACCAACTTCTACAGATGCACTATCGAGAGTATCCTGTCCAGTTGTGTCACCGCCTGGTATGGCAGCTGCACCGCCCTCGACCACAAAGCACTTCAGAGGGTGATTAAAACAGCAGAGAGCATCACAAGGTTTGACCTGCCATCCCTACAGGATCTCTACACATTGAGGTAAAGGAGGAGGAGCAAAAAAATAATTACAGATCCCAGCCACCCATGCCATGGACTGTTTACCAAGCTGCCGTCAGGCAGAAGGTACAGGAATATTCCGTCCAAAACTAACAGGCTACGGGACAGTTTCTTTCCTCAGGCCGTAAGGGTGCTCAATTCAGGAACCCCTCTTCCCTTCCATCCATAGTCCCATGCACACCTGTCACTTTATATCATGCTCATCTGCCAATCACATCATGCACACCTGTCACTTTTACATTGCACTACAGTTGTACAGTTGTATAGTTATTATTATTGATGCATGTTTTTTGTATAGTGTTATTATTTATAGTTCATGTTATCTTCTTATTTTTATATTATAATTACTGTTACTTTTTTAACTTTTAACTGCACTGTCGGGAGTAGGAAAACCAAGCATTTCATTGCCATAACTTATTGCAAATGACAAATAAACCTTTTGAACCTTTGAACATCATTCAGAAAGCTGTGATTATTGGTGATTATTACCAGGAAATAAGATCAGTACAACGTGTTGATACGGTGTAGAGGGAGAGTGGGGTATTAAGAATTTGAATGAGAGTAGGGGTCAGCAAGAAAAGAGGGGTTCCAACACTTTAGTGTTAAGTGTTTATTGTGTAGAACATTAACAGATAAAGTACATTTTACATATTTTGTTTCTTGTATAAACTAGACTGAGCGGTAGGACTCACAGCACAGTAGGTGGGAGTAATACACCAATTCTGTTGGATGCCAACCGCTATATCACAGTGAAGAAGATGGGGCTCCAGAATATGGTGGAGAGCACATGCAAACAGCCGCAACATGAAGAGCAAGGAGCTTTCAAAACAAGTTTGGAAAAAAGTTCTGGAGAAGCACCAGTCATTGTTGGGCTATATACAAATATAAAGCCTACAGTGCTTATCTCATTGAGGTAAAGCATTGTGGTGGTAGCATTGTGTTATGTGGATGCTGTTCACATCAGCAGGAACTGTAATGGCGCTTTTCCACTGCATGGTACCGGCTCGACTCTACTCGCCTCGGGAGCTTTTCCACTGCATGGTACCGGCTCGACTCTACCCGCCTTGCCTCTACTCGCTTTGGGAGCTTTTCCACTGCATGGTACCAGCTCGACTTGGTTGGTTTTCCACTGCAGATAGTACCCTGTACCCGCCCATAGTGACATCACAGGACAACTGCCATTACTCCACCTCCAACGCGACACACACGGGAACAACAACGGAGATATCGTACACCCAATACCGGCGAAAAGCCAGCATTTGCCAACTAACGTAAACCCTGCAGTGAACAGAAAAATCTATTTCTATTGAATGAACTCCATCCATTTTTTTTTTAAATGACAAGCTTTGAACGTGGCAAATTAAAAGTAAACTAAATCTGGATAACATGGTCACAGACCCTGTTTGAAAAACAGTGAAAAAAGTAGAATAGAATTATCGCCCTGCAGTATAAAAGATGACGTAACTGCAATGTTCTGTTAGATTTAAGCGTATACACCTGTCATGTCAACGCCAACACATTTAAACAACCTACATAACCCCTCCATCTCGATTAAAATGTATAAATAATTGCTTTATTAATTGCCGGCTATAATCCCACGCCGACTGACTCAAGAGTAGTACTGTAGGCTACACAAGGCAGCGTTTATACTGGTAGTAGCGAGGAAGCACGCGTGAGCAGTAACTTCGGTCTTAATACATTGCAGACTGCAAAAATAGTTAGAAATCTTGGTAGGCTGCTTCTGTTTGGCTTGACATTACTACTTTGACCAATGCAATGTATGCTAGTTAGCCTATAAAAAAACCCAAAGGAGGAAAAAGACTAGGTCTTTTTGTAGGTTACAAAAACAGCGCGTCTTGTGGGTCTCACGGGGATAACGAGTTGATTTCAACGCCAGTGCGTAGGTCCAAACCGAGAGGAGTTTTGGGAAAATACGATCGCTTAAATTACGAGTCTGGTCCTATGCACTGGCACTGAAATTAACCCATTTCAATGCAAGGACTCCTGGCACAGACGCGCAAAGAGCCGCGGGTCTCGTCTTAACCATTCTCTGACACTGGACGGCTAACGCCTTGAGTCACTCTTGTCCAATCAGAAGTCTTCCGTATTTTCAGGTCACCTTTTGGTATCGCCTCAGCTCGTTTGGAACCTCGACGAAGCAGGTACTAAAAAAGTGTCTGGTACCAGGTACTATCCCAACTTTTGGCCATTGGAAAAGCAAAAAAGGCGAGCCGAGTTGAGCTGGTACCATGCAGTGGAAAAGCTCCCAAAGCGGGTAGAGGCGAGTTGAGTCGAGCTGGTACCATGCAGTGGAAAAGCGCCATAAAATTTGTCAGGTTTGATGGCAAGATGGATGGTGGCAAATATAAGAAATCTTACAGGAAAACTTAAATCAGTCGGTAAGAGACCTTGGACTGAGTTGAGGTTAACCTTTCAGCAAGACATTAATCCTATGCACAGACAATTCTACACTAGAGTGGTTTAAAACGGTCCTAGAATGGGCCAGACCTCAATCCAAGACTTGAAATTTGCTTTTAACCAATGTGTCCATACAACTTGATAGAGCTTGGTCAATTTTGCCAAAATGATAGCACAAAAAACAGCAGTCTGTGTGCAAACCCAAAAGTGGTTCTAACATATATTAATATTTATCATTCCTATCCAACACATTTCAGTTTTGAAAGTCTAATATCCTTTTGTTTCACATTACAATAATATTTTTGAACTTCACGTGTTATGTGGTTTTAACTAAAGGGAGACTAACCTAATTCATTCATAATTTTAGACTAGATTAAACTTTACTGTCACTGAACAGTAGAAGTACAGTACAATGAAATGGAGTTAGCATCTAACCAGAAGTGTGAATAGAAAAGTGTTTACAAGTATAAAGTATACACTGTATGTATATTACAAGTGGAATGTCCAAATGGCAATACTAAATCTGCAATTAAGGCAAATAGAGGAGGGCAGAATGTTTACAAGTATTAGGTATAGTGTATGTTACAAGTGGGATAATAGTTGTTCGGGTACAAATGGCAGTTTCTAAATGACATTCTAGATGACAAACAAAACAAATAAAGGAGTAATGTAGTAGGGTAGCATGAGCAACCGGGAAGCAGAGATAGCAGCACTAATGTCCCCGAGGTAGATGGGTGTATAACAACTGTTAAAAACTAAAAATGCAAGCACAATAGTAATTCTAAATGTGCAAAGAGGCAAACTGAATGTTCAAGGTGTATGTGCCACTGAAATGCAGGGATGGTAGCAGTGAGGTTCCTGAGGTAGACACGTACCTGCAACAACTGAAAAACGTTCATTATCATGCTTGCAAGGCAGTGTCAGAATAGTACAAGGGAGTTGTGCAACAAGGATCTGAGAGGCGGGGGGGGGGGGGTATGGTTAGTGATGGGTCACAGAGTTTACAGAGTTCTCTGGGTCACAGAGTTCAGCAGGGTTACAGTGGATGGGAAGAAGCTGTTCCTGAGCCTGCTGGTGCGGGACCGAAGAGACCTGTACTGCCTGCTTGATGGAAGGAGGGCAAACAGTTTGTGGCATGGGTGTGAAGCATCCCTGATGATCCTGCATGCCCTGCGCAGACACCGTTTGCGCTGGAGGTCTGCGGTGGCAGGAAGCTGGGCACCAGTGAAGTGCTGTGCGGTTTTCAGCACCTGGACGGTTTGCAGGGCCTTCTGGTCAGCTGTGGAGCAGCTGCTAAACCACACTGTGGCGCAGTTTGTCAGAATGCTCTCGATGGTGCAGCAGTAAAAGTTCACAAGGATCCTGCAAGACAGACAGGCTTTCTTCAGCCTCTTCAAAATATACAAGCCCTTCTACGCCTTTTTGACCAGAGCTGCAGTGTTGAGGGACCAGGAGAGGTCCTCGGAGATGTGGACACCCAGGAATTTGAAGCTGGACACACGCTCCACCTCAGTACCATCGATGATGACAGGGGCGTGGCTGCAGCTATTAGACTTCCTGGAATCCATAATGAGTTCCTTGGTTTTCTTTGCGTTGAGGGCCAGGTTGTCAGCGCACCATGTCGCCAGGTGCATAATCTCTTCCCTGTAGGCTGACTCGTCATTGTCACTAATCAGGCCTACCACCGTGGTGTCGTCTGTGAACTTGATAGTGTTGGAACTGTGTACAGGAACGCAGTCGTGGGTGAAGAGGGAGTACAGGATAGAGCTCAGCACACAGCCTTGTGGTACACCAGTGTTCAGGATCAGGGTGGAGGAAGTGAAGATGTCTAACCTGACAGACTGGGGTCTGTTGGTTTGGAAGTCCAGAATCCAGTTGCAGAGAGAGGGGCTGAAACCCGGGTCATGGAGTTTGTTGACCAGCCTAGAGGGGATGACAGTGTTGAATGCTGACCTGAAGTCTATGAATAGCATTCTCACATAGGTGTTGGTTTTGTCTAGGTGGGTCAGGGCAGAGTGTAAAGCCGTAGAGATGGCGTCCTCTGTAGGCCTGTTTGACCGGTAGACAAACTGGTAGTGATCCAGTGCTGGGGGGAGGCAGGACTTAAGGTGGGCCAGAACTAGTCTTTCGAAGCACTTCATGATTGTGGAGGTGAGTGCAACCGGTCAAAAGTCATTCAGGCTAGACGCGGTCGACTGCTTCGGCACTGGCACAATGGTTCCAGTCTTGCAGCACGTTGGGACAACCACCTGGGCCAGTGACATGTTGAAAATGTCAGTAAAGACCTCGGCCAGCAGTAAAGACCTCGGCCTTGCGTGCATTTACCCTGCTCAGTGCAGACGACACTTCTGCGGTGGATAGTCTGAGGGGGGTCGTCTGGGGGGAGTTCAGCTTTAATGGCTGGCTCTTTGTTGTCCCTGTCGAAGCGTGCATAGAACCAGTTTAACTCGTTGGTGAAGGAGACACCGCTGGCTGTGGGTGTAGGGTTCTTTGGTCGGTAGTCAGTGATGGCTTGGATACCCTGCCACATGTGTTGGGGTTCGGAGTTGTTGTAGAAGTCCTCCTCAATCCGCAGTTTGTGGTCATTTTTAATCATCTTGATACCCCTTTTCAGGTTGGCCCTGGATGAGCTGTAGATCTCAGTATCGCCGGATCTAAAAGCAGCATCACGTGCCTTTAGCAGTTGTCGGACCTCTCTATTCATCCACGGCTTCTGGTTGGGGAAGGTCTTTATTAGTTTATGGGTGGTGACATTGCTGGTGCAGATGTTGATGTAATCCAGAACGGAGGAACCATATGTTTCAATGTCCGTATGGGAGTCAAGGGTGACTTGAGTGGCAAGCAAACTCCAGTCTGTGTGTTGAAACTGGTGCTGTAGAAGTGAGTCTGACCCTTCTGGCCACACTTTGACTGTCCTCACTCATGGTTTCACACGTTTAATGTGGGGTAAATACGTTTAATGTGGGGAGTAGGAACAGTGAGAGATGGTCAGATTGACCAAGGTGGGGGAGGGAAATGACTTTGTAAGCCTCTGGAATGTTTGTGTACATGTGGTCCAGTGTATTGTCTCCTCTGGTGGGGCAGGAGACATTTTTGTGGAATTTGGGAAAAACAGTTTTCAAATTTGAATGGTTGAAATCCCCTGCAATCACCAAAACACCATCTGGGTGTTCTGTCTGCTGTTTGCTAATGGCAGCCTGCATTTCTTTCATTGCTAGCTTAGCATTAGCATCCGGGGGTATATAGGCTGTCATAACAATGATAGGTTAAGTAAAATGATGAATTCATTCATAATCCATTTTCACTCCATATTGTAACACAACAAAATGTGAAAATGTTATTGGTGGGTAAAAGCTCACTGCAATGTAAACCATTGTATGGATTGATTCCCAAAGTGGAGGCACTTATACCATGCCATGCCTGCTACACAGTAGTATAGAGAATGGTCTGTGGCCTACCTGCCTGGAATTTTTTTTAATCATTTTTGGGGACTTGGTCTGACACTGCCTAGTGTAGAGATCTTGGATGAAAGGGAACCTGACTTTGGTGATGAACTTGAGCAGGACTGATGTGTTGCTGCATACCATCTATACCCAAGGGCAATGTGTTAGGACATCCATGATGCAGTTATAGAGGGAGGTGTTCAGTTGCAGGGGAGTATAGCTTAATAATAGGCTTGGAAGTTATTATGGAACTGAGTGCTGAGGTGTAGTCGATTAACAAAACGTTCATGTTTCCCTCTTTTTTTTACCTTGGAATTGAGTGGTGTGGAGTGCAATCGAGATTGTCTCAATAGGCCTCCCTGATAAAAAGTTAGATAAAAGTTGCCTTTGTGACAACAAAACATCAGAGTTGAAATGTATGTAACTACGTTTTTCTTATTGGTTGATTTTGATATTTTTTAAGTGGGCCATTTTGGAGCTCACTGTGCTTTCATGACCAACTCAGAATGTAGAAATTGTAAGTTGTCTTGAAAGCTGCATCATTCATCCATTCTGTTTCATCGTCTCCTTTAATAATGGACTACTAACCAATCGTTCAGTTAATAATTTCATTCAGTAGAGGGCACATTTTGCCAGGTTCTTTTGATAAGTAACAATAACCAATACTGAGCAACTGAACCCAAAATACAAATAACTGTCTTTAAAATGCTATATGCAATACCATACACTTTAATAAAGTGTTAATAGGGTAAGTGTGGTTATAGAAGTTTATAGAAGAAAATGGTGTCATGGGTAAAGTGGAATTTTTACAGATAATGTCCTGGAACATGCACACAGCAAGCAACAGTAAGGTAATCAAGAAAGCTAAAGTTAATTGGTAGAAGAATACACACAGACATGGGAAGATATCAGGGAAGATATCAAGTAAGTATTTCTCACATCCTCGGTTCTCTCTCCTCGTCTCCTACCCAAAACCTTTGAAGGAGAGTCACTTAAAATCATACCCTCTAATTTGGCTTTTCAGTAAGTTCAGTTGCATAATTACATTCATTCATTGAAAGAGTATATCACAGACAAAAATACAATTTAATGAACTGCATCTTTGTAAAATCTTTGAAATTGTTGCGACCTAGATATAGTTGTTTCAAATTCCCTTTTGTAGGACAAGAGGTGCATTTTGAGTGTCTGTTGTCAGTGTTCAGAAGGCCCCTTATTCAAGCCATGAGTCAAGGGGCAAAGAGAGGGACAGAAGCAAAACTATTACATTAGCACGTTAGCTAGCTAGCATTTAAGGACTGTCTGTTCTCAGAAGTTTATTGTGTAGTGCAAAAATAAATAAAGGACTCTATCATGGTGGTAAATAATGTCATTTCAGACTACTGCAATACTGCTTGTACATGTGCCAGGTAACAACATAAACTGATAAGCTAGCACCATTCTATCCATTTTCAAAGTGCCAGTGGAAACAGGGCTAGCCAGCTAGGCCACCATTACTAGCATCCCATGGCCCTGCCTGTAACCACCACTTCACTGCAGCTCTGACAATGCCCCAGCAAGGGAGGCACTGGCTACCTCTCTCACACTGACACTTACTGAACTGCAGTAACACAGCACTTGGGAGGACTGACCAAATTACACTGTTTCATTAGTCAACAAACTTTGGTCTTCTATGTTGTTATGGCTGTCCTTCGAACAAACAATAGGAGGAAGACTGATAACAACTGAGCTGGAGCTTCAGACAATTAGTGTAATCACTCTGAAAATGTTGACCATGAATCGCAAAATCCATTCAGAATCAAATTAAATGTCAGACAGACATCCATCTGGTCCCTTAAACACATTGCATCTAATAAATGCAGATGAACAGTAGATTTAAATGGTGGAACTTCAAGTCATGTCAGAACCACTGAGGAATCTCTGGGCTGCAGCAACCTAGTGGTTGCTATGTTAACAGCTTTGTTCCCTGAAATGGTGTAGTGGTTAGAGAATCTCACCAACACTTCAAATGATGCCAAATTGAATCTTGAGCTGGCAAGGTGACAAAAGAAACACTTAAAAATACTCCTTGAAATTGTATTCCCACTTCCACTGTACTGTGGAAAGAAATAAGACTATTCCTGTAGTAACTATATATCAACAATTCCAACTTGCTTGTTTAAATCATTTCACATTCTGTATTCAGTCAAATCGGTATGTAACAGTCACTGACTCATCTTTATGAACAGCCAATCTGACTGAGGGGACCCTGTCAAGTGTGTGATATGTTGGAGCTCAATGAGGTCACTGCCCGTGGCATTCTGCTGCTCTCTCCTCCTTTTTCTCTCTTTCTATCTCTTTTTCTCTCTCATTCCCTCTACCTTCCTTTCTTTCCTTTCTCCTGCTCTTTCCAGTCTTCTCATTCATTGGAGAGTGTTCAGGCATTCCTGCTACTCTCAGAAAGAGCTCTAGTTTAGCTGCCTGCCATGGCTTCTCACTCTTGGTCTTTAGGAGTTGTAAGTCTGCTGTCGGCCCCTCAGAAGTGGTGAGCTTCTGAGATTACTACTCCTGATCCCTCGTGTCTTGGAGATATTTTTAAAGATGATGTTAGACGTGTGAAATGCTTCCAAAATAGGTGTTAGGAAATACTGAGCTAACATTAAGACTTTGTCTTGGATGCACGAAGAGAAGAGAGACCCAACTCAAAATAACACGGCGTGAGTTAATCGCAAGTTAAACTGTTGTCTTTTAACACCACAAGCTTATTCTAAAAATCGCTGAGGGGCTGTCTTTTCTTTTATCTTATTAGCCCACTCTTTCTGTGTCACAAGTGTGCCTCCTGTGTATAACTGGTAGCATGGCATTCCTTTGGTTGGTGGTTTGGATCAGATTAACTCAGTTCCCATTTCCACAGATTCGAGGGACAAGTTGTGGAGAAGTTGTGACAGAGCAAGTAAAACCATGTACTGGAGGAAGGGGTGGAACACAGATCTGGAGACTACTGGGATGCTTGCTCACTTAGTAGCTATTTCCTGTGGACAAGCTGTTGTGGGCGGCTTTGATCACTGTCTGTGACAACCACCCAACAGGACAGTCAGTATAGACTATGGTAAAATTCCAGAATTGTAGGGCACAATATACAGTACATTGTAGGGATTGGCATTTCCAACATGTCCAAATCGACCCTATGTATGTTGCCCACATTGGGTCAATGATCCTCTGCTCAATGACTCCACAGAGACTCCCAAGGCATTAGTGCAGTGTGGGCAGCCCATTAGGTCGTGTATATATATATATATATATATATATATATATACATATATATATATATATGTATATGTATATACACACACCGTTCAGCAATAACATAATGACCACTGACAGGTGAAGTGAATAACACTGATAATCTTGTTATCCTGGCACCTGTCAGTGGGTGGAATATATTAGGCATCAAGTGAACATTCTGTCCTCAAAGTTGATTGCTAGAAGCAGGAAAAATGGGCAAGCATGAGGATCTGAGTGGGCCAAATTGTGATGGCTAGATGACTGGGTCAGAGCATCTCCAAAACTGCAGCCCTTGTGGGGTGTTCCCGGTCTGCAGTGGTCAGTACCTATCAAAAGTGGTCCAAGGAAGGAAAAGCGGTGAACCGGCGACAGGGTCATGGGCGGCAAGGCTCATTGATGCACGTGGAGAGTGAAGGCTGGCCCGTGTGGTCCGATTCAACAGACGAGCTACTGTAGCTCAAATTGCTGGAAAGTATAATGCTGGTACTGAGAGAAAGGTGTCAGAATACGAGTTTGTTGCGTATGGGGCTGTGTAGCCGTAGACTAGTCAGGGTGCCCATGCTGACCCCTGTCCACTGCCTGAAAGCGCCTACAATGGGCACGTGAGCATTCAGAACTGGACCACGGAGCAATGGAAGAAGGTGGCCTGGTCTGATGAATCATATTTTCTTTTACATCATGTGGATGGCCGGGTGTGTGTGCGCCGATTACCTGGAAAACACATGGCACCAGGATGCACTATGGGAAGAAGGCAAGCCGGCAGAGGCAGTGTGATGCTCTGGGCAATGTTCTGCTGGGAAACCTTGGATCCTACCATTTATGTGGATGTTACTTTGACACATACCACCTACCTAAGCATTGTTGCAGACCATGTGCACCCTTTCATGGCAACGGTATTCCGTGATGGCATTGGTCTCTTTCAGCAGGATAATGCGCCCTGCCACAAAGCAAAAAGGGTTCAGGAATGGTTTGAGGAACACAACAACAAGTTCAAGGTGTTGGCTTGGCCTCTAAATCCCCCACATCTCAATCCAATCGAGCATCTGTGGGATGTGCTGGACAAACAAGTCTGATCCATGGAGGCCCCAACTCGCAACTTACAGGACTTAAAGGATCTGCTGGTAACGTCTTGGTGCCAGATACCACAGCACACAGTCAGAGGTCTAGTGGAGTCCATGTCTCGATGGGTCAGGGCTGTTTTGGCAGCAAAAGGGGGACCTACACAATATTAGGCATGTGGTCATAATGTTATGACTGATCGGTGTATATATATTTATATATATATATATTACTGCGTGTATATATATATATATATATATATATATATATATATATATATATAAAATAGGTAGTACGAGTCCTGAATTCTGATTGGCTGTTAACTGTGGTGTAGGAGAATGTATGCTGCCGGTATGACATCTCTTCACTTTTTACTGCTCTAATTGCATTGGTAACTGGTTTATAATAGCAATAAAGCATCTCAGGGGTTTGTGGTATATTGCCAAAATAACATGGCTAAGCCCTGTGTCCAGGTACTCTGCAATGTGTTGTGCATAAGAACAGCTCCTAGCCATGGCTGGAAATGAGTTCTAGAATGCACATTAATTCCTGATATACAGGACAGTTGGATGTCTTTTGGACAGATAAATGGAACACCTCATGACAGGAAAGACGACAAAACCATTACATATAGAAAGCGACAAAATATCAACGTTTATGGAGGAGTTTATCCTGCTTTTACCAGTTTCCAAAATTAGATTAGATTAGATTAGATTCAACTGCATTGTCATTGAACAAGTACAGGTTAGATGCAGTTAGCATCTAACCAGAAGTGCAAATAGAAGAGGGCAGAAGATTTACAAGTATTTACAAGTCTTAAGTATGTGTATATTACAAGTGGAATGTATAGATATGCAATGGAGGCAAATGAAGTACTAATGGCAATATTAAATGCGCAGTTAAGGCAAATAGAGGAGGGCAGAAAATGTACTAGTATTAAGTATAGTGTATGTTACAAGTGGGATAATAGTTGTGTGGGTACAAATGGCAGTTCTAAGTGGCATTCTAAATGTGCAATGGAGGCAATTGAAGGAGTAAGGTAGCATGTGCAACTGGGATGCAGAGACAGCAGCAATGAGGTCCCCAAGGTAGACACATATATGTAACAACTGTAAAAATGCAAGTACGATGGCAATTCTAAATGTGCAAAGAGGCAAATTGAGTGTGCAAGGTGCATGTGCAACTGAAATGCAGGGATAGCAGCAGTGAGGTTCCTGAGGTAGACACGTACCTCTGACAACTGAAAACCTCCATTATCAGATTTTGCAAGGCAGTGTCAGGGTAGTACAAAGGGAGTAGTGTAACAAGGTCCCTGAGAGGCAGGGGGGGTATGGTAAGTGATGGGTCACAGAGTTCACAGAGTTCTCTGGGTCACAGAGTTCACCACCGCTTGTGCTGGAGGTCTATGATGGCTGGAAGCTGGGCACCAGTGATGTGCCTGGGTGGTTTTCACCACCCATTCCAGGGCCTTCTGGTTGGCTACGGAGCAACCACTAAACCACACTGTGGCGCAGTTAGTCAGAATGCTCTTGATTATGCAGCGGTAAAAGTTCACAGATCTTGGAGGACAGACGGGCTTTCTTTAGCCTCCTTAAAAAGTACAGGTGGCCACTGCTGCGCCTTTTTGACCAGGGCTGAGGTGTTAAGGGACCAGGAGAAGTCCTCGGAGATGTGGACACCCAGGAATTTGAAGCTGGACACATGCTCCACCTCAGTGCCATCAATGAGAACTGGGGTGTGACTGCAGCCTTTAGACATCCTGTGATCCACAATGAGCTCCTTGGTTTTCTTTGCATTGAGGGCCAGGTTGTTGTCAGTGCACCACGCCGCCAGGTACTTGACCTGCTCCCTGTAGGCTGACTTGTCATTGTCACTGATCAGGCAGTGAACTTGACAATGGTGTTGAAACTGTGTACAGGAACGCAGTTGTGGGTGAAGTACAGGAGAGGGCTCAGCACACAGCCTTGTGGAACACCATTGTTCAGGATCAGGGTGAAGGAGGTGAAGTTGTCTAACCTGAGAGACTGGGGTCTGTTAGTTAGGAAGTCCAAAGTTGCAGTTGCAGAGAGAGGGGCTGATCCCCAAGTCATGGAGTTTGTAAAATGACAACTTATGCAAATATATTCTAGGGTAATAAAAAAGTGGGGGAAAAGGAACATGTATTTTAGAATATGAAGAAATTACATATTTCCTTTCATAATTCCCTAATTAATCAGTGAATTTCTGCTTTTAGATATTTTGGTTGCTACGGGCACGACCCATAGGCTCATTCAATTAGTTCTGTATTTATGGAGACTTCCCAGTCATTAATTCGATCACTTTGCATGCAGGTAACATCTTTATCTTGTCAGGCCTTTCCCTACATTTCACATGTGGGACAATTTTTTTCCCGATATGTAGGCTTAAAAGGCAAAACCAACAACATAAGCAAACATTTACTAGTAAAAAAAATATATTTTTAACTAATCAAACAACTTGGTCATGTCTGTACCAACAAAAACCTGAGAAAGCATGAGTTTATTAATAAAGCACTCAAAAAAACATTTAATACATTTAAATGAAAACACATTGTCTATCAGTAAATATTTGCTTATGTTGTTGTTTTTATAATGTGGTATACTTTGGTTTCATTGTCCTGCTGGAGGATCCATAACCTTTGAAAGACACACAGCTTTCTGACACTAGATTCGACATGCCTTGCTATTTTCCTGATTTCATGATCCCATGCATACGTTCAAGGCATCCAGTGCCAGAGGCAGCAAAGCAACGCCAAAACATAGCTGAACCTTCTCCATGTTTAGGGAAGGTGTTTTTCTTTTGAAGACTTAATTTTGTTCAATTCCAGAGATAATGTGCTTTACCAAAATTGTTTAAGGTAGCAAAGTCAGTTACCTTAATGGAGTATTTTGTTTTGGACTACAGTAGGATAGCTTGTGTTGGAAAAGTATAGGACAGTGTTGTAATACTGCATGTTAGACTGGATTGGACTGGAATATTCTAGCCTGTACTGGACTGCTTTAGGCTAACTTGTGCTTTGGACTGATGTGAGCTTGTTGTGGGCTGATATTTGAGTGCTTCGGGCTAGCCTGTGTAGGGCTGGTGTGGGCTCAACCCTGCCCAGCTTGCCTACCAAATCCTGCCATGGGGCTGAAGGATTTTTCCATCAAAGAATGAAATATAACCAAACAGACATTCTACCAGGTAGCTGTAACAATTCCCCTGCTGTCGAAAAGCTAATCTTTCTGGTACATTTCGATAGTTGTCTTTGTTATTTTTTTCAGACCTGTGGACAGACGTGGAAAGAAACTCTAGCCGTGAATATAGCCTGTCTTTGTCTGTCAGTTTCACAACCTAAACGACTCTCTGTCACATTCTTTTATCTGTGACTGAGGTGAGGGGAGTCATTCAGTGTCCCAAATGTGTACATATTCTCACACAGTGCACTAAACTTGACCAGAGCCCAGTCAAATGTAGTGCACTGTATAGGGAATATGGTGCCCTTTGGGACACAGACTCGCTATGGCTTCTTCTGTCAACCTTCTCTTTGTCCTCTGCAGCCCAAGGGTGGGTGCATCACTCCGCTAACATGGCGGAAGATGCATAAAGACATTTGATCTAACAGAAGATTGCTACCGTCAGAGAAATTCAAACAAGCCACATTTGAGGACCACAACTACAGCAAGCGATGTAATAAAGTAATTGGTATCCATTTTTAATTCTCTGCAGTAATAATGATTACATAAAAAAATGATTACCAGCCATGACGACCAGCATAGGTAATGAAACTGAAATAATGAATGACCAATGAGAACATTTAAAAATGTAGAGCCTGGTATAGCACAGATTGTGCAACACTTATGCATTCTTTTATCTTAAGGAATCACACCTGTTCTGTCCTTGAATGTCAAGCATTCATGTTCGCAATCTGCTTACCTTGGAGCTTGCTTACCTTGGAGCTTGCTTACCTTGGAGCTTACCCATTTACAATTATAACATGATTGGTATACGGACATATAGTGCCTGTACAAACTGTTGTTTTTGGAGTGTTAGTAGTAACCAAACACAATGGTAAGATGAGGCTGGTTGGACAACACTTGTAGAATGGGATTGAAATCAGGACTCTTTGACAAGAGGTACAGAGCTTTGACAATAAAAGGGTTAATTATTCTGCAAGAAACATGAGTTTCAGATTTTTTCCTCTCTCAAGTATTTCATAACATAAAACTAATGTCAGCAATAACTATAATTGATTTTGATTGACACAGTTTTAAAATATCAAACAGGGCAAAAATGTTAGATTGGAAACAAGACCGGTGGCCCAGGGTAGTCGTGTAGTGTGAGCTGCTGCCGCGTGTACACATACTGCTGTAGTACAGGTTCAAATCTGGCTCCCACTCCTTTTCCCACTTTCCTGTCAAACAAAGCCAGAAGCTTCCAGAAGCGCAACTCTGATCCCTGACAACAAGAGCAACAACAAAAAACAAACCACAGCACCGTTATCTGATAACTTTATTAACAAGTTAAAAAAAGACAATGAATTACAATATTTACAGAATATCCAGAGATAAAATGGAATAAATTGTAAACAATCAGTCTAGGCGACATCACAACCCACCATCAGGAATCAGATTTTCACAGGAGAAAGGCAAGATGGATAATCTAAAGTGGTCAAACTATCAAGAACAGTCTGAAGAGAAAAGACGAGGAGAGGAACAAAATGGAAACAAACTCAATATATACATACAAGTATCCAGTGTGTTATTATGACAAGCCGGGGTTAAGTTGAAAGATGGGAGGGGCATGGGGTACAGTGAGACACTGTATACAGTGTCGCTTTAATAGACTTCCATTAAACTTTTACTATTGGGGGACAGAGAGACAGGACCATTCTTACAAAATCCCTATTCAACCCCTGGTTATACAGTCAAGGTGAGCCTGCTAACAGCTGCCACTTAAAAAAGCATTTTTCTTAAACAAACATTTCTCTAACGGGTTCATGTTTAAAAAGCTAGGCTAGTGCTTTTAAAGGAAAGAAGGAGACGGGGTATAAGATTCAGCACCAAATCAACCCCACGCGTTTGTTTTCAAGATACAAAATGAAGAGAGAATTCCTATCAACCAGACGTTGTACAACAGCTTATTATTACAATTCAGTTTGGGAGTCGGAAGAAACGGCTCACTCCAAGTTTTTTTTTACTATTTTGATTTGATCTTTTTTTTTGTTGTTTAATATGAGACCAACACCTAAAGGAAAAAGGTTAAAGTATCCTTTCTGAAACACCACAGCTTCAAACACTTGACGAGAAGTTTGTTTTTCTGTACACGGCTGCATGTTGCATGCTTCATAGCTGTCAGAATGCCCCCCATACGGGGCTACCAGAGCCATGTATTTATGTCTCTGGTTTCCAACCCACACTTGCAATAATAGTTCAATACTCAGGTAAGTCAAATATTTTGGTGCCAAAAGCACATCCATTTTTGTCCATCTCTGTCGTTTTGATGCCTTAACAGACTTATATTACAGATATACTATCAATTACTTTGTATTGGTTTGTTTGTACTTTTCTAACCAGCCAGTGTTGGAAAGAAAGCATTTCTGTCGATGAAGCGTGAAATATTTACTATTCATAACTGTAATAAGGCTTTGGGGTATTTGAGCAGCAACTTCCAACATATACAATCTCTGCCTTATTTGTCGAAACAGCGTAATCTAAAAAGAATACAGAAGAACAGGCTCTTCGGAATCATCTCCATACACAATGATAGAGTCATAGAATACAGCAGTTACACTGGAGAATGTTTGTTTTCAACACTCGAGTGTTCTACTTTCACATTGCTGGTCAGTCACATTTACAATCCTTTTCCCTAGCATACGTAAGTTGTTTTACAAATGCTGTCAAAAATTCTGTTGATGGGGTGAATGAGCTGCTAAAATCATGCTATTTTCCACACGTTAATGTCAGAAAGAGAAATGACTGCTTTAGGATGTACAATACTCCCTCTTCAGCTGATACTGATGGCATGTACTTTATCACCAGACTACAGTGTAAGTTGTTTAAAACATCATTCAACCGGCTATAAATAGACAAAAATAGCAAGGGGACCTAACTGATCAATGCCACAATAATAAACATTATTGATTCAAGCTGCTGGTTATCATGTTGTGGGAACACTGTTGCGTCAGTGTACTTTCAAATTTCTCATTCAGTGTCAGAAGATGGACAACAGACAATTAAAGCAGTAGTGAAGAGTGGAAGTGCTGGGAATGCCTAAGGCTGAAGGCATATGTATCATATTCAGAGGAACTACAGAATATAGCAATTTGCCAAATATAAACTTTGGGGCAAAAGTCAAGTCAATCTTCTAGAAATGTAAAAAAAATCATAGTTTGATATATACTATAGATAAATAAGGTGCAACTATTCCTCAAGGAATTCTTCTACTTGATTAACGCAAGGCTAAAAATGCACAAAAAACTACTGCAAAGTTATCATTCGGGTCAAATCACAGAAATTATTCTACTATGTGTTTTACAGCAAGTATGGATTGGGTGGATGGTTTCATTGAGAAGACTAGGATCAGGTCCCCCTTGTCTAAGCAAATATAACAATATAAAGGCTAAACTGATCCTGGATCAGCTCTCCTACTCTGAGACTTGTATGAATGCAGGGCAAGGCCATGGTGAGCCATGTCTCTCACACTGTCTCACAACATTACAATACAATGGGATTAAAAGGACATTAGGATTTGGTTGGTAGCAGTGAGGTTAAAGGGGTGTAAGGGAGCTAAATGCGTTACCTCGTACAGTAGGTTCTCTATTGTCAAAGAACCCCTGGACTGAAACTCAAGTCAAAGGGGCTTTGATACACAAATGCCTTTATCTAAACACAAAATACCCCCAATTTTAACATAATATCCCAACATTTTTTCTATCAAATTCTGACATTCCGTCTCTCATTTTCAGACATGTTGTGTGGGAAATATGAACTGCTCTTTCTTTTTACAAAATTAGTAGACATGAACTCTGACATCGACTGTAAAAACTGCAGATTTGACCTGAATGTGTGCTTTACAGTACCATTCACTATTGGTTACCAATATATAACATCTGTCCTACGGGACCAGTGACTCATTTTAAGGTTCAGCCATTAAAAAAATGTAGGATGTAACACAACCTATAGTTTCCAACATGTAACACTTAAAATCTAACAATGCTCTGAAAGTTGAGAATTCTTTTGACTTTTTTTATTTCCATCTTTTTCTTTTTTTTTCTTTAGCAGCCTATGTTCGATACCCAACCTAATATCAACCCAAGCTAATGTATGGTCTCTAGCACAGTCACTACAATGATAGGCCACAGTATATTTCTCTTCCAGCTTCCTATAGGTCATTTTTGGTCTCAAGCATTTCTTTGTCATCTTCCTCATTACGATTTTTACTGCTCTGAGATAGGTCAGATGCACATCCTCTCTCCACCTCCATGTCGTTGCCAGATAGGTCCGCTCCTCTGTCTGTCATTGTCACAACCGTAGATGAGCCAGTGGGAGGCTGAGCTGAGGCATCTATTGCTGGGGTGGTGGTAGTGTCTGTTCTGCTGTTGGTAACAGTCCTGTATGGAGATGTGAGGGGGAAAGGTCAATGTCCATCACCACAGGAACATTCTAGGGGAAAACAGGCGGAACAGAATAGGAGGGAGGAAGGAATAATAGCGAGCGTGTGTGTATTTAACCGCATCAGATATACTGTTGCAGAATGTGTTTCAATCCAGCTCACTGCTACTTCAGCAAAATTCTTTACAGCAAAAAATCTCTAAACAACATATACTACCGTTCAAAACTTTGGGGTCAATTAGAAATTTCCTTGATTTCTAAAGAAAGGGTAAACATTTTGGTCCATGAAAATATCAAATTGATCAGAAATACAGTGTAGACATTGTTAATGTTGTAAAGGACAATTGTAGCTGGAAACAGCTGATTATTAATGGAATATCTACATAAGTGTACAGAGGCCCATTACCAGTAACCATCAGTCCTGTGTTACAATGGCACGTTGTTTGCAAATCCAATTTCATCATTTTAAAAGGCTAACTGATCATTAGAAAACCTTTTGCAATTGTGTTAGCACAGCTGAAAACTGTTGTGCTGATTAAAACAGCAATAAAACTGTCCTTCTTTAGACTAGTTGAGTATCTGGAGCATCAGCAATTGTGGGTTTGATTACATGCTCAACATGTCCAGAAACCAAAAACTTTCTTCTGAAACTCTTTAGCCAATTCCTGTTCTGAGAAATGAACGCCATTCCATGCGAGAAATTGCCAAGAAACTGAATAGCTTGTACAACGCTGTGTACTACTCCCTTCACAGAACAGCGCAAACTGGCTCTAACCAGAATAGAAAGTGGGAGGCCCTGGTGCACAACTGAGCAAGAGGACAAATACATACGAGTGTCTGGTTTAAGAAACAGATGCCTCACAGGTCCTCACCTGGCAGCTTCATTAAATAGCACCTGAAAAACACCAGTTTTAACTTCAACAGTGAAGAGGAGACTCCAGGATGCTGGCCTTCTAGGCATAGTTGCAAAGAAAACGCCATATCTCAGACTGGCCAATAATAAGAAAAGATTAAGATGGGCAAAATAACACACACACTAGACAAAGGAAGATTAGATAAGTGTTATGGAAAGGCAAATCTAAGTTTGTGGTTTTCGGATGACAAAGAAGAACATTTGTGAGACACAGACCAAATGAGGAGTGCTTGACCCCATCGCTCAAGCATGGTGGAGGCAATGTGATGGTCTGGGGGTGTTTTGGTGGAGATAAAGTGAAAGATTTGTACAGGGTAGAAGGGATCTTGAAGAAGGAAGGCTATCGCTCCATTTTGCAAAGTCATGCCCAGTGGCGTAACTATCGGGGTGGCAGGAGGTGCGGTTGCACCTGGGCCCGCGGTGGGTGGGGAGGACTGTAAGGACATCTTGCACCCTGGCCTGGCGTCACCACGCTACACCAGTGGTCATGCCATACCCTGTGGATGGCACTGGATGGCCAAATTCCTCCAACAACAGGGCAATGACCCTGTTGTGGGAGCAGCTTAACCGCATGCTATGTAAGAAGTGCCCATCAAGCCAATCCAACTTGTGGGAGGTGCTTCAGGAAGCATGGGGTGAAATCTCTTCAGATTACCTCAACAAATTAACAACTAGACTGCCAAAGGTCTGCAAGGCTGTAATTGCTGCAAATGGAGGATTTTTTTGATGAACGCAAAGTTTGAATGACACAATTATTATTTCAATTAAAAATCATTATTTCTAACCTTGTCAATGACTATATTTCCTATTCATTTTGCTATATTTCCTATTCAGATTAATATTATGTATGTTTTCATGGAAAATAAGGAAATTTTTAAGTGACCCCAAACCTTTGAACGGTAGTGTATATTTTAAAAACCAAAACAAAGTACAATATAAACACACCCTTGTGTAGCTAAAACAAAACTATGGGAGCCATGAAGCTCAGATACAAATTTTTAAAGTGTGTGTAAATCTCCGTGTGGGAGAGACCAAAGAGAGACCAGGGAAGACCTAGAAAAAAGAGAGGAACAGACAGAGGGAGACTCACATGCCATGTCGGAGGACGTGTCGCTCCCACTCTATGCTGTTGGTGAAGCAGCGACCGCAGAACTCGCAGGGAAAGCGCTTCTCGGCAGACCCAGTCCCACTGCTGCTCGGGGACACTACAGCGAAAAAAACAGATTGGGGTAAAGACAGGACCACATGATATGACAGCAGCGACGGATACAACAGAGCCCTCGTCATGTCTGATAACAAGGTTGGAGTCAATTCCAGCTCAATTCGGTATTTGAATTTTCTGTTCCCAAACAGACAGCATTGAATGGTAACTGACCCCAACCCTGGCTGTAACAGGGAGATTAAGACTGATTTAATATTGTTGGTCTTCATGTTACTCAAATTATGATCTTTGATAACCTTTTGGAGCAGGCCTTTCTGTCTCTTCCTCCTGAATCGCATCTTCTTCCTCTTCTTCAAACTCCTCAAGCTCTTCCTCTCTACACTCCTCTATCTCTACTTCATCCTCCATCATCTCTTCCTCCATGGCTCCTAATCCATCCTCCTCCTCTTCCTCGGCACTACTGTCTCTCTCCTTCATAGCTTCCAGCTGGTCCAGATTGACACGCCCCATCGACTCAAAGTTACGGATCACCTGATCGACAAGAAGAGACAGAGTTATGATACCACTGATTCATCAGTATCAACTGTAGTGGAGAGTGAATGGAAATGTAGTCCAAGCCCCTTTATATGAAAGGGTTTACCCACCTTTTCTGCATGAAAATGCATTGAAAGTATTAGGATATCAAACATATCCATATATATACATACATACAGTGGATATAAAAATTCTACACACTCCTGTTAAAATGCCAGGTTCTTGTGATGTAAAAGAATGAGACAAAGATAAATCATATCAGAACTTTTTACACCTTTAATGTGACCTATAACGTGAACAATTCAATTGAAAAAAAACTGAGGGGGAAAGACAAAAAAAAAAAAACTCACAATAACCTGGTTGCATAAGTGTGCACACCCTTAAACTAATACTTTGTTGAAGCACCGTTTGATTTTATTACAGCACTCAGTCTTTTTGGGTAGGAGTCTATTAGCATGGCACATCTTGACGTGGCAATATTTGCCCACTCTTCTTTGCAAAAGTGCTCCAAATCTGTCAGATTGCGAGAACATCTCCTGTGCACAGCCCTCTTCAGATCACCCCACAGATGTTCAATTGGATTCAGGTCTGGGCTCTGACTGGGCCATTCCAAAACGTTAATCTTCTTCTGGCAAAGCCATGCTTTTGTGGATTTGGATGTGTGCTGTGGGTCGTTGTTGTGCTGAAAGGTGAACTTCCTCTTCATCTTCATCTTTCTAACAGACGCCTGAAGGTTTTGTGCCAAAATTGCCTGGTAATTGGAACTGTTCATAATTCCCTCCACCCTGACTAAGGCTCCGGTTCCAGCTGAAGAAAAACAGCCCCAAAGCATAATTCTGCCACCAACATGCTTCACAGTGGGTATGGTGTTCTTTGGGTGATGTGCAGTGTTGTTTCTGCGCCAAACATACCTTTTGGAATTATGGCCAAAAAGTTCAACCTTGGTTTCATCAGACCATAACACATTTTCCCACGTGCTTTTGGGGGACTTCAGCTGGGCTTGGATGTTTTTCTTTGTAAGAAAAGGCTTCGGTCTTGCCACCCTACCCCATAGCCCATTCATATGAAGAATACGGAAGATTGTTGTCACATGTAGCACACAGCCAGTACTTGCCAGAAATTCCTGCAGTTCCTTTAATGTTGCTGTCGGCCTCTTGGAAGCCTCCCTGACCAGTTTTCTTCTCATCTTTTCATCAATTTTGGAGGGATGTCCAGTTCTTGGTAATGTCTCTGTTGTGCCATATTTTATCCACTTGATGATGACTGTCTTCACTGTGTTCCATGGTATATCTAATGCTTTGGAAATTATTTTGTGCCCTTCTCCTGACTGATATCTTTCAACAATGAGATCCCTCTGATAATTTGGAAGCTCTCTGCGGACCATGGCTTTTGCTCTGAGATGCAACTAAGAAAATGTCAGGAAAATCCTACTAGAACAGCTGAACTTTATTTGTGATTAATCAGAGTCACTTTAAACGATGGCAGGTGTGTAATGACTTCTATTTAACATGAGTTTGAATGTGATTGGTTAATTCTGAACCCAGTTATAAGAGGGTGTGCACACTTATGCAACCAGGTTATTGTAAGATTTTTATTTTTCATTTTTCCCCTTCGAAGATTTCAGTTTGTTTTTCAATTGAATTGTTCACATTATAGGTCACATTAAAAGTGTAAAAAGTTCTGACATGATTTATCTTTGTCTCACTCTTTTACATCACAAAAACCTGGCATTTTCACAGGGGTGTGTAGACTTTTTATCCACTGTACATATTTATATATTGTTTTGGAATACAAATTGATACAGTTGTGCTCATAAGTTTGCATACCCTGGCAGAAATTGTGAAATTTTGGCATTGATTTAGAAAATATGACTGATCATGCAAAGAAACTGTCTTTTATTTAAGGATAGCGATCATATGAAGTCATTTATTATCACATAGTTGTTTGGCTCCTTTTTAAATCATAATGATAACAGAAATCACCCAAATGGCCCTGATCAAAAGTTTACATACCCTTGAATGTTTGGCCTTGTTACAGACACACAAGCAAGCAAGTTTATTTATATAGCACAATTCATACATCGAAGCAATTCAATGTGCTTTACAAAGAAAAATAAAATAAAAAAATATATAAAAATACCATAACATAAAAACAAATACTCAAATTAAAACATCAAAACAAATAAAAACAGCATAATAATAAAAATACAATAAGAAAACATACAGATACATACAGATTTAAAAAAAGATTAAAAATGGGATAAAAACATAGGAAGCTATGAGGCTAAACAGTGTGGTAAGTTTAAGTGCTCAGTCGTAGGCACGTGAAAAGAGTAGTGTTTTTAACCTGGATTTAAAAATGGATACGTTTGGGGCATGTCTAAGATCTTCTGGTAGTTTATTCCAGTTGTGTACAGCATATGTGCTAAACGC